>WAAB01021072.1:15693-36700 GCA_013389865.1 Piaya cayana | reverse complement strand
TTCTGTGATTCTGTGAACTACTTCATTAAAATTGAGGGGCACAGAACTACAAATACACACACTATACATTTTTACATTTGAAGTTTTAATAATTTGCATTACTGCAGGACATAAAGACCTAGACTTGGGGCTAGGCTGCCTTAAATTCACCTAGTCAGTAAAATAGGCAATGGCGCACTTCTGCTTTGATGGCAGACTTCATTGATTTTAGTATCAACCTGTCTGCAATTAATAGAGTGATAGGTAACTATGGGAAGCAGCAACCATGTAAATTTAGCTTACTCTACAATACTGCATTGCTTTACTTACATCATAGAAAAGTTTCCTATCAGCAGCAAGCCGTTTGGATGCCAGGGTCTTTGTAACATGATAAAAGGTAAGTAGAGCTCTGTGTTGTCGAAGATCATCCTGGACTTTCACAGATTCTAGAAGAGTGGGTATGAGTTCTGGCCACTGCCTTGGGCAGTCCACTCTGGCAACTTTAGCAATCAGTACAGAGATCTGAGTTGCTATCTGCAAAAAAAGCAAAATACAACATAGATACCACAAAGTCAAAGATCGCTTAGAAAACGTACAATGCAAAAATTAATGGCTAAATAAAACCTGAATTAAAAGAAACTCTAGTATGCATTATTAGATTTCTGTGGTTTTCTCAAACTATTTTAAAGTCTGCTGAAAGCATACAAATGTGGAGGAAAAAAATGTCTTCCATTCTATGTTTATCGCAAGTATAAACAAAAAGTGCTAAGCTTGCTGCCTTATTTAAATTTTACATGAAGATCACTAAATCTACTAGTTCTAGAAATCACAAACTAAGAACGATTATTTCTGAGCCACTTTTTACTTAGTGGTCTCTTGAATTGCTTTCTACTAACAATCACAGACTGTTGAACACACATTACCCTTATTTCTGCTATACTTGAGTTTTAGCTTTTAGACAGAGATGTTCCCTACCTCCAGGCATATATGCCTGTAAGCTGTTGCCTTACTCCACTGGCTGAAGATATTTCCATTTGCTTTAGAGCTTCACACCACAAGCCAGAGGCACCTACACCACCCCCACCATATGACTTTGGTTGCCAAATCCCACTCACGTCAGTCTTGCCAGCAGCTGGCACCTACTCCCTGCAGAATATACATACAATGAACAGAACGAGATTACACAGGACAGGTATGTGATTTGAACAGAAGACAGGACAGACTGTAGTGCTTAGGTGCAAAGTTTGTTCAGACATAGGTACTGACCAGTCACAGTTTACACAATTGGCCTTTTTTTATACCCTTTCTGTCTAATGCCAGCTTTGCTGCTCTCTGAGTCCCTCCCCTTATTCCTTAATAAGTTTCATACAGTCCCACATAACCCAACCTCAAATATCCAAAACCTCTATGTTCTGCTTTCCCCATCCCTGTTCCGTTTGCATTGAAATGATCCTTGATGAATCTTAATAAACCAGACAGTCTCAAGTTCAACATACCCTTGCAAATACCACACTTCCAGCTTAAGGAAGAAGCCACTTTCCTATGGTATCAAATAGAATCCAAGTAATTTAAGAAGGTATAGCCATGCCCTTAGTTTACTGCTACCTTAGCTGTTTCACCTGATGCTTGACTATCTCACAAAACTTTCTACAATACTGACTCCTACCCCCTTGTAGAGGGAGAAGAATTGCTTTAGAAAATTGACATCAAGGCTTGCAAGGAAGAACTGGGAGTCTTATTTTGTGGGAACATTTTACAAAGAAAGCCTGGATGCTGTGAGACTGACTGATACTGAAGGATTCTAACAAGGTCTTGAAACAGAGAGCTGAAAGATAAACAAAGGCTCCCTGAAAGGAATAGAAGAGCTAGTTCAGTGGGAACAAGTACCAGCTGAAAGAAAAACAATTAAAGAGAACTATCAGCATCATTAATTTTAGTGTAACCTGGTTTCTTAGCATGTGCAGTCGTTTAGACAATAGTATGTTAGTAATAGCTTTAGGACAGCTACCTTTAGCCAATAACACACTGCAGATACCCTCATAGGCACCCAGTTATGTAACCAAAAAGGGTTTATAAAGAAACAGCTAAGCTCAATAAATTGAACACTCGCTGATCATATTGATCTCTGCATTTGATTCCATGATGCTCCCATCAACATTATTTATTTTCAGATCAAGTGATACTGAATAGTAGATGGGAGTAAATAAATTCTTTTCTTTATGCGATGCAAAAAGTAACCTCTCCAGGGAGTAATTCTTTCTTGAGAATTTGCTTTCTAAAAGAAAAAAAAAAATTGTCATATATTTGTCTGTCATGCATTTCAAGGCAAATTTTGTTCCTCTGTTCTCTCTATATACCTGGTAAATATCTACAGAGGGCATGGAAATTATGCTCCCAACATATGTTACATTCTGTTTTTGTTCTCCCCTTCCCCTGGAAGTGAGCTTCTATCATCACGTCTCAATACTATCTCTGATTCTTATATTTTCGGTTGTTTCTTTCTTTTAACATATACCAGGGTCATATTTTTCTGCCTTCAACAACGCAAAATGCAAAAAGAGATAGCAACTGTGTTATGAAGTATCTGCAACTCGAAAAGAGCACTCATCAGGAAGATGAGATATAAAATTCAGGCATATTAAGCAGAATGGGGACTAAATGAAAGATGCCTCTGAAAGGAAAAAAGATACCTACAATACAGATTGGGGAACAGGGGAGAAGAGTGAAGATCGGCTCTGTAACATACTTCATTATCACAATTGTTTGGGCAATCACTTAGGAGCAAGCTGCTTGCATAAAATAAAACAAAATCCTCCACGTCTTAAACCACATCTCAAAAATATCATAAGGACACACAAAAATATGTAAAGCTGTTTAAAATGTGAGTTTAAAAGGTTCCAATCTTAGCCTGCAACTATAGTCTCAGACCTGCAGAATTCTTCATCGGCACTGGAATTCACAGCTATAAAACATATACTATTATCTTAGAAAACTGATTAAATACTAATGGAGGTATAGAAAAACTACTAAACAAAAGTGTGAATTGTTTTGCACACAATGCAGTTAACATTAAATTTTTAGAAACATGAATACCATGCAATCACTTCAAAATTGAGTATCTGACAAATTTTATATTATCCAGCATTACACTTTATGGTCCAACATGACATACAATAAAGCTCTTTTTACTTGAAATGAAGAAACAAGTAATATTGGTCCTATTTTAAACATTGAAAGTATAACTACATTACAGATAGAAAGAAACTTTCTATATTTACCTGCATTTTAAGAAAAAAAACTGAGCTTAAAATAGAAACTTTAAATTCTAGTCAAAATGTTCATTTGTCTTCTACAAAATTTGAATTATCCTTATTTTCACACATTGCTCTAATCCAATATATAACATTAATCTCATCAGGGAATACTGAAAAGTTGAAACAGAACTGTCTGCAGAATGGAAGTTTGTGTGCTGTACCTTTTCTTTTTAAGCTTTATCTTGTGCAAACAATTTCTGTATTTTCTTGAAAAAGTTTAAGATCTAGCTTAAAATATAGCAAATACTTCCTTGAAGAATCTCATAATTACATGACAAAGACTAAGTTGGCAGAAGGAAGACTGATTCATCTAGCATATGCATATTCTGAGCCCCTAACATTAGTTCTATAATCAGCTTAATAATAGATCTTTATTCTAATCAAAACAGTAGTTTAAAATTAGTTACCTCATGTAAGACAAGATATAGCTTTATTCAATATCATATTTTAGCTTTATCAAGCCAATTTTAATTCATTAATGCAGTGATTAGACATGTGACAGTAATATTGCTTAGACGGGTTTATGCAGCAGCATTCTCAACAGCTCATTCCTACACCACCACCACACTTCTCTGATCTGACTCCCAGTATAGCCATACAAGGAACAAATACAGCTGAAAAAAGAACAATCACGCAGGGTGAGAAGGCTGTTTTTTGAGCTACATCAATTCCTTGAAACATTTCACCAAATGGTTACATAAAGCACGAGGGACAACAAACTGCCATGCAACAAAAAACAAACCACAGAGACAAAACATTTAATTACCATCTATGGAAAAAGAGCTTACTTAAAGATCTGACTGAAAGGCAACCTGTAAATCATAACTCACCAACTTTAATAGTACTGTTATTAAAGAAAGAAACCAAATTATATACAAATACAAGAAGTATTTCCTCAGAGAGTATTATTTAATCATCCATCACTAACCTGATTCACTGGCTCATTAAAGTTGGTGATCAGTCCAGCACGCAATGTAATTTTTTCTTCTTCAGAAAGAGCACTGTTAGGACATATTAATTAGAATATTATTTCATTTTCACTAAAATGCATGTATTAATTCATACTTAGAATTATTTTCTCACTATTACTACACATAGAAATTAAACAACCATTTCCATTTACGCATCTGTGTTTGACTTGACAAAGACTACTTCTGTACACCATTTTCTTGAAACTAATGTATTTAACTGTGACACTATCAAGAAAGTATTGCTTGCTTTTCCATTATCTCAAAGATATTTAAAACCAGAGAGAAAAGTGAATTAGGCAAATACTTATGAAGCCTTTTAACCTCAGGATCTGATGTGACTTTTGCAAACACAAACAGCAAGAAGTGAAAGTTGATAAGTAAGGTACCCAGATATACTATGACAATAAGTGAAAAGTCTACAAACCATAAACTGATTGTTATTAGACAGGTATTACCACACTAATTGACAAATGAAGCAATCATGTGACAGATGATCTTATTTTTTTTAATAATCCTTTTCGACTGACTAACCAGCAGGTCGCATAGCCACACTTAAAAATACAGATCTCTTGAAAACTATCTCTGTGACACAACCTTCAAAAATGCAAGTGAAGCTTTATGCTATCTTTACAATTCCTTCTAAGTGACCTCTATCGGTTTAAGAAGTTACAAGTTACAGAATAACATCACTCCTGTACTTCTTCAGACTTTATATGGCCCATGTAATTTTAAGTTTCAGGCATGAAACAAAACCAAAATAAGTTTCTCTTAAAATTGCTTTGTTGATATTTGTAGAATATACTACCAGAAAAAAAAAACCACCAAAAAACAAACCACACACACAACCCTTTAATTTACTAACAGCACCTAGAAAGCTGTTTCTTGTACATAAAAAGGCTTAAGTTATCACTCAAAGTTGTGTAGATGAAAACTGTTTCACCTAACACTTCAATAATGTAAAAACATGTATGCAATCATCAAATCTCAATGAAATGTAGCAGCTGGAAACAAAGACTAAACACCAACACCACCCCTTCCTGTTTTCTGACCTCAGGTACAGACACTAACCTATCAGTTTTACATAGCAAGATTGGTAACAATTTCTAACAGTTTTCCAAGGAAGGAAAAAACTCATGAGCATTAACACCTCAAATACAGAAGCTTATGATAAGCAAAGCTTCCAAAGTGTAATGAAAAAACCCTTCAGCAATCAACCCAGATGCAAGTGGTACGCTACATTATGTGTTCATAACTGTTTGTCAGAGGATGGAGTAATTTTCCATTTAGCTAGTACAACACCGGCATCTGCTGGAGACTGGTCGCTCCACTACGTGCTCACTCCCCACAGCAGTCAGACATAACCACAGACAGCAGCATCTTTATCCTCCTTTAATGTACTGCAAGGCCCCCAACTCAATAGAAACCTTACAGGCAGGCTAGAAGACAGGAAGAACATGCATCGTTCAACAAGTTATTTCAAGAACGGCACCAAAGAAAAAAATACAACATGTTCTTCTAGAGATGAACTTCTACATATTTATGTTTTAATCTCTTACAATTTGCAATTTCAAAATTTCTGATCTTTTCTGTGTTTGTGGTATGGGGAAACCCATATTCAACTACTTAAAAACTGAAGTCTTTTTAAAAAGCCTACTATTTCATAACCCAGAAATCAAAATCTGAAGAGATATTTATAGTTAGCATTCAAAGAAATAATATTTCTTAAATCCATGTTTCTATTAAAGTTGCCAACACAGTAATTAAATCTGAGAACCAAGTCCACAAAAGACAGCATTAAACTAAAATTATCTGTTAAATCACAAAAACCGTGTTCAAGAACAAGAATGAGTAACATCAATTTAAGAAAACCTATTTCTAAAGAAACCAAAACCACCAGAAAATCATAAAGTAAGACCAAACTATGCCTACAAAGAGGCTATGATAACCCTAACCTTCACGCCAATCTGGAAAGCTGCCTGAGAAAGCACAAGAGAGAAAGCTCATAGACACTTCTCTAAATTCTCTCACAATGGAAAACATTGTTAAGTCCAAAGCAGGTGGAAAATAAGTAGCATGAGTAGGACAGTCAGCATTTGCAAACGTGCAAAAAGTGTATTACAGAAGGCTCGCTTTTTGTTAAAAAAGAGCTGTCTGTAATCACACTTTTGTAGCTGTGTATTTCAGCAGAACAAAACACTCAATTACATCAGCCAAAGAATCAATGATCTGAGTATTTTCTTGCTTTGAAGTAGTAACATTTAAGAAACCAGCAGAAGGGTAAAGCCAGTATTGTTTGATTCAACTGAAACTAACTTCAACACACTTGTACAAGAGAAGCATTGAACATTTCTAATAAGTTCTCAGAGACTGAAAGGTCCCCATAAATACTAAAGACAGATTGTTCTAAAACAAACTATCTTAAACACCAATTTACTACAGAATTAAGGCAATGTGAACATACTACCTCTGCCAGTAAAAAACTTCCTCCCATTCTCAATCCTTCAAACTACCTGACTAGTTACAAGATTTTGTAAAAAGCTGAAATGTCAATGGTATGGTTTTTTCCTTAGATTTTGTAAAAACCAACAGTTGAATAAAGCAAGAAGACCCGAGTTAGAATCCCACTGAGGAAAACACAGACATAAAATCAGTCCTTTCCTTAGAGAGGCAGCAGAAACCAGTCACCTCCAAATCCAACATCTGCTCTACCAAACAGGCTGGGTAGATCAAATTAAGCTCTGCTCTACCACCATGGATGGACACGTGACAGTTGCTGATGTGTCAGATGAGGTGAAAGATGAGAATTTTGCAAGGAAAACTAAAAAGCTTCTTGTACAATGAAGCCTTCAAAAATCAAGGTATCCAAAATACAATTTGTTCACAAAACGACTAACTGAGTAATCACATACTAAAAGCAGCAATTCTCAAAATGTCCTCAACATACTCTGCTAAGAGGAAGGAGATATGGGCAAGTGCAAAATACCAACAAGATGTCACATATGAGAAATATAGAAAGAAAATTAGAAATAGATAAGAAATTGGACATGAAGTGGAAATTCCACGTACATGCCTACCACACGGAATCTTATAGAGCAGCAAATTTTTTTTAACATTTATTTTATACATCAATTGTGTTAAATTTTAAATAGAAAAAAGAGAAATGGGGAAAAACTGGACTTATACTGTAAATTTTATATCGGTTTACCCCATGGAATCTTTAATAAAAGACAGTATTTTTTTTCTTATCACATTATGTTTGCAACAGAAAAAGTACATTGAAACATTATTACTCAATTTTTACCCCCATTCAAACAGTACAATTGTAGTCCTTAATTCTGCAGGAAGTGAATCATACTTTTTTCACTAGAAGTGCCACTAGTATATGTTGAAAAATATTAGCAAATTGGAACAATATATTTTAGTTGCTTCTAATAATGGTTGCCAGTAACGTAAGCAGCATTACCTCATCACTTAAACCAGGAATGTTACAGATGCATGCCAATTTTCATGCAACATATGGTATTTTTCTCTTGCACAAGAGAATCAGAACTTTGGAATTAACCACTAATCCAAATATACAAAAAATTTACTGCTTCACATACTAGTACTACACTAAAATATCCTAGAGAGGCAGAATTTCATCACTTTTTTCTCTCTTAGTGGATCTTCAGAAAAGCTTATAACATAAGGAAAAATAAGGTAAACTATCTCAAACAAAGATTACAATGAAAATCATGCCATACTTTCTAAACTAGCTTAAATTAGATTTATGATCCATAAAGACTGGACCTAGAATTTCAATTTACACCCACACAACCTGACAGTGATGTCCCACCTACACATATTCCTAGCATTTAAGTGACCAACTGAACACTTCCAGGTCTTTCTCAGTTCTTGAAAACAGTGAAGGAAAATTGAAGTTCTTTAAAATTACTTCTTTTTAAGGGAAAAAGAAAAAACTTCACATAAAACAGAGAAATATATTGTTCAGCAGGTATCACAAGCTATAATGGCACTGTCGGTAACTTTTAAGTAAATTATCTGGTCCACAAGAACACTGGTTAGATTTCTAGCTTGTTTGGAGAATTTTTATCACGCATTCTCAGAAGTCATATCAGAACAACAGCAAATGAAGACTGGAACTTGCAATCATGATTGCTACCTCCTCCTTCTCATGTACATATTCAATATGAATTATTAAGAAGCATAAATGAAACATCTCTTTAATAACCCCTACAAGGGCTCCTACCTTTCACACACACAACTATCAGAAAGTCCAAGTGTTAATGTTATAAAGCTTATCATGTCACTAGAAAATCTGAATTCTATGAAAAAGTCTTCTGACTAAGCTTGTAAAAGTAAAACATGAACAGAGTTGTTAAGAGA
Source organism: Piaya cayana (assembly GCA_013389865.1). Classification (NCBI taxonomy): domain Eukaryota; kingdom Metazoa; phylum Chordata; class Aves; order Cuculiformes; family Coccyzidae; genus Piaya; species Piaya cayana. The sequence continues at coordinate 28,050 of WAAB01021072.1, read as the reverse complement.
TACTATGAAAACAGACTGGTTCACCAGTGATTCCTTGTGTTAAAACATTTTATCACTTGCATCATGAACTCTAAAGTAAGTTGTCAGCCAAGGAATCTGCTGGTTTCCAGTCTGGCAGGTGTAACCTAATCTCCTACCGACTAGGTCACAAGGTGACCTGCTTAACTGATGAGGGAAAGGCTGTGGATACAGTGCACTTGGATTTCAGTAAAGCCTTTAACAGTGTTTCTCACAGCATTCTACTAAAGAAACTGGCTGCCACTGGCCTGGACAGGCACACACCCTGCTGAGTAAATGACTGGCCTGATGGGCAGGCCCAAAGAGTGGTGGTAAATGGAATTAAACACAGTTGGAGGCCACTAACAAGTGGTGTTCCCCAGGGCTCAGTGTTGGGTCCAGTTCTGTTCAAAACCTTTTTTAATCCCAGAATCACTAGATTGGAAAAGACCTCCAGGATCACTGAATCCAACCATTCCTATCAACCACTAAACGATGTCCCTTAGTACTTCATCCCCCGGTCTTTTAAATACCTCCAGGGATGGTGACTCAGCCACCTCCCTGGGCAGCCTCTGCCAGTGTCCAATGACTCTTTCTACAAAATTTTTTTTTCTTCTGTCCAGCCTAATCATATGGATGAGGAGATTGAATGCAGCCTTAGTGAGTTCGCAGGTGACACTAAGCTGGGAGGAAGTGTTGATCTGCCGGAGGGTAGGGAGAATCTGCTGAACAGGCTGGATTGATGGGCTGAGGCCAGCAGGATTTGGTTTGAGAAGGCCAAGCACAGAATCCTGTACTTCAGACAAAACAATCCCATGCGGTGCTACAGGCCTGGGGAAGAGTCGCTGGAAAGCTGCTGGCAGAGAAGGACCTGGGGGTGTTGGTTGACAGCTGGCTGAATATGAGCCTGCAGTGCACTCAGGTGGCCAAAAAGGCCAATGGCATCTTGGCTTGTATCAGAAACTGCGTGCCCAGCAGGACCAGGGAAGTGATTCTGCCCCTGTATTCAGTACTGGTGAGGCTGCACCTTGAATACTGTGTTCAGTTTTGAGCCCCTCACTACAAGAAAGACATTCATGTGCTGGAGCATGTCCAGAGAAGAACAAGGAAGTTGGTGAAAGGACTACAGAACAAGTCTTGTGAAGAGCAGCTGAGGGAACCGAGGCCATTTAGCCTGGAGAGGAGAAGACCTACCACTGTCTACAACTACCTGAAAGGAGGTTGTAAAGAGGTGGGTGTTGGTCTCCTCTCCCTTGCCGACAGGACAAGAGGGAGTGGCCTCAAAATGCACCACCAGAGGTAGAGATTGGATATTACAACATAGTTACGAAAAAGAAGCACTTAGGGATTTGATTAAGTAGTGGACAGATATGGTTAAAACTGGTGATCTCAAAGGTCTTTTCCAACCTAGCGATTCTACAGTTCTGTGAAAACCTGCTGTAGGAGGTTAAGTGGAAGAAAATCAGAACTTACTGTGGTGCAACCCGTCTCCAGTAGCGATCGATTCCATTTTTGAAGTACAGCACAGCTAACCATCTTACGTTCACATCCAGGGAATGATTTGTAAAAATATTCTATTTTAAGAAAATATTAAGTTAAAAACCACTCAACACACCACAGACAGCATAGAAACTGTATGAACACATGCACTGGTGTATGTATAACTACAGATTTCTGTATGCACAAGTGCAGATACACAAAATGCATTAGTCAGCATTTGACATACAAGTGAAACAATGTGTTAAATACAATTTTTAAACATTACAAAAATGCTCAGGACTAGCCCTAGTACTTGATTTCTAAAACATAAAAAAACATACAGGGCAAATGTATTTCTATCTGCATCTGGCTGAGCAGGGAATAAAATTTTAATAATTAGTAGCACCAGTCAGTTATTACACTCTTTCATGACATGGCTGCATTCTGACTGGAATAAATAATTATTCCATATTGTGCAGCACCACTGACTCCTGCGACTTTTCAGGACATTTCTTCATTATCTTGACATGTGCCAACAACTATCCTATCAGTGCTGACAACAAAACAGTGACCTGGCATTTGATCCTTTTAAACCCCACATTTAAAACTAATTCACATCAACTTCTGTTACACCTCTGAGCATTCAACTTGTCTACAACTAGAGCTGTAAGCTCTCACAGCACACATGCAGAAAACAATGAACACCCAGTCAGTGGCAACTTCTGCTGTTTTCTATCAAGACTGTTTATCACCACAAAAACACTACAGCAAAGCCACTGGATGAAACAATTTGACGTCTTGGAAGTCAGATCCCCCCCCCCCCCCCAAAAAAAAAATCTCTTGACCTGCCCATCAATTTTCCAAACAAATGAAACAGATGGCCACCAGAGAACAGAACATGCTACTCCGCAATACACTGAAGACCGATGTTCATAGGAAACACAGCTTCTTTGTGCTTTTAAGACTATTATAAACATACAAACAGGAAGAAGTTAACTGTTCTTATTTTCTACTAAGTGTCTTCTATGAAATAGACGAGCCTCCCTCTTGGACAACATCTCCATCACCTTTACACCACTAATGTATTTCACCAATGGCTGCAGAACCTTCACAGTATTCACCTTTAACATTTCACAAATCTTTCTACAACCCTGGTAAAGCTCATCTCCCTGGGAGTCAGTTGCCAATAACAAGAGAAGGAATCCCAGGTGGGTATCAAACTCAGCACAATGAAAAGCATGGGGGAACTTCTAGGAAAAGGATCATATTGCATCATCTCCACAATAAAGAAAAGCTAGTCAGTGCCTTGGCATACAGAAGTATCTTTGCCTTGTGGCATATTAAAGGTCATTCCTTTGACAAAGGTCCCCTTGGCCTTCTATTATGTAGAATTCACAACAGGTAAAAAACAGGTTTAGCACTGCAGCCCACTCCATCACACCACTGGAAGCTGGATTTCCTCTGTCCCAAGTGCGTAACTGAGTCTGCTTTGAGACACAGTGACGGCAACGTCAACCACCACACTGCCTAAGGACACTAGCAGCTGCACTGTGACTCAAAAGATCCTCTCAGACAGAGGTCACGGCTCAACAAGTACTCTAGAAAGCTACATTCAAAATTACTCAAGAGTTTACTTAGCAGCACTTTTGCACTGTGTCTTACCAACAAAACTGAATAAAACCCAGGTTGTGTCTCCCACTGCTTCAATTGTTCCTCAGCTGGCTTCAACACTGCAGTATCTTGACTAGTAGCTTGGGTCAAGACTTGCAAAACAATATTGCTGGCCCTATTGAGATCCATGAAAACCTGAGAACATTTTAAAAAGGAGAAAAAACAGTTAAGATAAAAATGACTGCAAATACAGACAGGTATTTTCCATTCATATTACCCAAGCACCCCACGCTAATTTTTCATTAGACTACACTGTGTAAGAAAGCATTACACCCACTCACAGGCAATGTCGAGGTATCGTGATTAAATTATTTTGCTTTCAGAAATCTCTCGGCAGCAAAACTAAGCAGTAAGTCTATCATTACAAGCACATTTACTAGATTTGACAAATTGCAGGAAATATTTTGATTCTAAACTGACTACCTACACTGCAAAGCACAGTTTTGTTCATTACCTATGAACAAAACTGCAACTAGAGATGACTTCACCTGCAGGCAGAGCAAATCACAAGCTTGTCTGAAAGACAAGATGCAGAGTATTAACATTTTTGTCTTTTCTGGATAGTTTTTCCCCAAAAGACAAAACAAGCCATTTTGGATAATTATACTGTACAATTTCAATTGATCTAGACATTTTATATTAAAGAGTATGAATTATAGTCTCAGAACTAGAATTCTAAATTATACTAAATTTTCCTCAATATATTTGTATTCCTTCATTATCTAATTTGCACACAAAATGCTAATTAGCTGAACTAAGAATGCCAATTCTCTTATTTCCAACATAAACACATTCTTGTACAAAAGACAAAACCCCCACTACTCTCCAGACAATGTAGATTACATGTTTAATGACAGCAGAAACAGTATTACAACAAATTAAGACAAATACATGTAAAAGTAACTACGATATCTGACAATTAAAATTGGCTTTGTCTATAAAAGCTTCTGTTTGTAACCTATGCAAACTTTTTGTAATACAGATATATGTTAATGATTTACATACTGACTTTTTCTAAATAAAAAAAAACAAGCAGGGCTTCTCTTCAACAAACAGGCTTGAGGATTTACTCTTGTTTAACACTAAAAAAGTCTGTTTTTTCCNCAATGATCCTGGAGGTCTTTTCCAACCTAGTCATTCTGTGATTCTGCAACACAAATGAACATTTTCAACCTTTTTTTTTTAAAAAAAACAACCACTTTAACAACAAAATTAGCCACAAGATTAAAAACCTTTTATACCAGTAAAGAAAAATCTATGAACTCTCAATCTATAAGTCTCCAACATCCCTCAACAAAAACAGACTAATAACTGAAGGTGCTAAGGTTAAGGAAAGTGTAATTCAAAGCAATGAACCACCATATCAGATCCTTCTTCGCAGCTGTTCTTGAACAGAACAAGTAAGTCAACTGCTGCTTTATACCGCCTGCATGACACATCTTTTTATCTCTCTGCTTTAACCACCCTCTGTATGGGGTTTGTGTAGCAAAGTTTTGGTAGCGGGGCACTACATGGGTGACTTCTGTGACGAGCTGCTAGAAGCTGCCCTCCTGTTAGACAGAGACAGCTGCCTCCAAGATGGACCCACTGTTACCCAGCACTGAGCCCACCAACGGCGGAATGTGATAATATATTTAAAAAGAGGGGGAAAAAACTGCACAATTGCAGCCAGAGAGAGAAGTAAGAATACCCGAGATAAACAACTCTGCAGACACCAAGGCCAGTGAAGAAGGGGAGGAGGTGTTCCAGGTACCAGAGTAGAGAGTCCTCTGCATTTTGTGGTTAAGACCATGGTGAGGCAAGCTGTGCCCCTGTAGCCCATAGAGGTTAACAGTGGAGAAGATATCCACCTGCAGCTCACAGAGGACCCCATGCCAGAGCAGGTGGAAGTGCCTCAAAGATGCTGCAATTACAAGGGAAGCACACACCAGAGCAGGCTCCTGTGGATCCATGGACAGCAGAGCCCAGGCTGGAGCAGGTTTGCTGACAGGACTTGTGACCCCATGAAGGACCCACACTGGAGCAAGTCTGTTCCTAATGGACTGCACCACATCGAAAGAACCCATGCTGGAGCAGTTTGTGAAGAACTGTCCACAATGGGAAGGACCCTATAATGGATCAGAAGAGTGGAAACAGGGAGGAGCAGCAGAGACAACACATCATGGTCAGACTGCGACCCCATTCCCCATTCTCCTGTGCTACTCCAGAGCAAAAAAAAAAAAAAGAAATAATAAATTTGCACATAATGTTGTTGACAGGACAGGCAGTTAAAAGACATCTTAGGAGCAATAGCTGTAACCTTCTTTTTGCAGATATTTCGACGTCTGGAGTACCTTAGGCAGCCTTCATCATAGCATAGGCAAAATTATCCAGGAACCATCGTTGTAACAAAAGCACTGGAAAAGGCTGGATTAACTTCTAAGGAACTTCTAACCTAGTATAGCTAATAATTTCAGAGCACTTAAAAAGAGTAGTGAAGGAAAAGGAGAGTGGAAAAGAAGGACATGAGAAAAAATCACAACACAATTAGGTGCAAAGTTTGTGCTAAGGAGGAAGTCACAGCCCAACTCCTGCAAGATAAAAACTACATTTCATACTACAAAGTCACTTATTTCCACTCAAAAGTAAAACTAACTTTCAAATAAAATGCAGTCTTATATTACATTATCAAGCAAGACTTGATAAAGTGTAATCCTGAAGCAACTACTCAACTAAAAAAAACCAGAAAACCATCAATTCAATTATGAGAAGAAAACAAAAAACAATTTCTGGAAGTTAGTAAGCTGGAAGAGGATGAATGTGTAAACAAAATGGTAAACAACTTCTCCAAGCTCAGAGAAGCTCATTTTAGGGCTTTTGTGAACAGTCTTCTCCAAAGAATGAACTGCCATAGGAAAACTGCATCTGTGGCCACAGTGAATTTTCAGCATATACCTAGATATATGTCAACAATTGATTTTGCACTACAAAGTTAATATATGTCAGCTAAACTAATTTTTTTCTCAGATGTATTCAAATCTAATGCAGAAAAGGAGGTTTTTCACCAAGAGAACAGTTCTACTAAAAATTACACTGTTCACCTATAACACTTCTCATCAAAACACTTACTGAGGTTAGTACAGTACAAAAACNCTCAAAAAAAAAATGAAAACAAGAAAAGACAAACCAACCTTAGCAGGTCAGAACAAAACTCACATAAGCCAGTGTTCTGTCTCTGCCAAAGACCACTGTTGATGCCCAGGTCAGGACAATTTACTAGTGATATTTCTGAATAATGCTCTCCCATTCTCCAGAAAACTGTGGTTCAAGGATGTCCTAGTAATAATAGGCAAAGAATTTCAATTTAATGGCCTTCAAGAGATTTAGTCTCCCAAGAATTTACAAAGTTGGTTTTTGACCCAACAACAGTCCTCATACAACTTTGGAAGAGGCTGCCACAAACAAAATAACAAACTGAAAATAAAAATAATCATCATCCTGCAGATGGGAAACTTTAGATAACGATTATAAATAACAAAATATTTACGAACTAGTACATTCTGTATGATGAGGATGGCAAAAATATAACTGGAAAAACGTCTGATACATCTATAGCAAATAAAAATGGCAAGATGCACAAATAGCAATAATGCTTCATTATAGCTTGGATGTTCATTGCAAACTTATAACCAGAACCCACATAGAACAGAAGAATGTACCTTCACCTTTAATTATAAAAATAAACTGTTGAGAGAAATTGCTTCTTTTCCTTTTTTTACATATTAAAAAAAAAGCCTATTTCAAACCAATCCTTATTGCACCAAACTTGAATTTGCAGTTTAAGCTAATGACAAATAGGTTAAGCTGACACAAAGAAGCATGTGGTCACCACTGCTTGTCCCTGCAAATCTTAAATATCTGAAGCTGGAAGAAAGTTTTTTGTTTGGATCAAGCTCCACACTCATTTCAACACCACAACACCAGACAGATAAATGTATCAGGCATAAAAAAGCAACAGATCCAAGCAGTTTCTTCACTGTGCAATACATGTACTGCTTCTTCAGCAACAGTACTGGATTACGCCCAGCTTAAGGTGCTCACAAACCAGTAATTTTAATAAATACTATGAAAAACATAGGGAAATCCCTGACTTTATATCAGAGTGTTTATCAGGACTGTCAGAGTGAATATGCAGCCACATTTAGGATTTCCCCTCCAAGTGAAATGTAGTGCTGTGGTACTAGCAACTCCCTTTTTCTCAGGAAAAAACAATCTTAACAGTAGAGAGAAAAAAAGCAATTATTTTCTTACATCTTAAAATATTAAAAGCAATCAACTACCAGACGCAGATACAGAAAACCAAAACAACAGCACACACCATCAAGAGGGCTTCAGCACTCCTGTCAGCTAGAAAACATGCAAATAAGACTAATAGCTAGAAGCAAAACCACAAGTTTCTGGAATCTAATCCTATCACTCTTCTTTCACCTCTCTGTCTTATCAAGATGTGAAATGAACTTAAAGCAAACCTGCACATTATGACAGAGTCAACTTAAGAATTGCCTCCAAAAGAGGGAAGGGGAGGGATATCAAGCCTAAAATTCAAGTCATCTGAACGCACCGTTCCACAAATGCCAAAAGTGGTGAGAAGAGGAAGGAGTATGGAGTTTCCAACAGCATCAATTGATTACAGACTTAGGTCCTAACAGGCTATTTCAACTCTGACCAAGTCTCTCCTCACATCCACTTCTTACCAACAGGCTTTTGCTGGGAACTTAACCTCTGCATGCATTTGATTGACTCAACGAGGGCTACAGCTCATACTTCATGTTAATGAGAACCTCCCCAAACATAATTTTAATTACTGCCATGTACAGATGCTGTGGTTCATACCCACTGCTTTAATAACTAGGAAGTACACCGAAGAAAAAAGAAATCCCTTCAACAAAAAATGTTCAATATTGTCAGGTGCAAATCAAAGCATAGCTCTATTGCCATGACAGAACTTATTTTTGTGTGAGGGAAGAGTCTCATCACACACAAGGAAAAGATGCTATAGAAAATCCCACCAACTATGCAGAGAACTGAGCCAATAGCATGTTCTCATGTCTCAGTTGACAGGAAAAAAACCCAAACCAACATCTGTTACATCTAGAAGACAGGAAACATGTTGAATACCACTCCTTGGTACAAAAAGGCCATAATTCTGGCCTCTTCAGGAACCACAAGTACCAGTCCAAGCTCCTCACCATTACCATCCAATATCCTGCACTTCCATTCCCACTTCCAAACTCCTTTACCTCCTTTTTGCTGTAAAACACTCACTTCTTTTCTACTCCCCATTCTTTAATTCCCTTTCTAAGGAAGTATTTGCATACATAGCTTACTGCAGAGAATATTCCAAGTCTCTTAAATGTTCTGTCACGCCTGTTGACCAGTTTTCCTGAGTAGTCAAACCTTTTGGTAAAGGCAAAAGAGTATCCAGGTACTTTTCCCACAACACTGAAATATATCCAAATTTTAGAATGACATGTCACATACAAAAACAAATCAAGAACTGCTACACATCTGCAAGGGAACAAAACAAAGAATTCCACTGGTAAACATCTCCACACCTCACTTTTCTGGACCTCAAAGCATGCAGTATAACAACTTTCAATAACTTGCTTTCCATAAATCGCAAGCGCACTCAGTCCCCAGATGTATGAAGTTGGACAGGGAACGGAAGAGACCAGCGTGTCATAGTCGAGACCTGCTGGTCAAACTGAAGACCAAGAGGTAGCTGCACAGGCAGTGCAGCCAGAGACAGGGGACCTGGGAAGAGTGTAGGAACACTGCAGGGTTGTATAGGGCAGAGGCCAGGAATGTCAAGGCACAACTAGAGCTAAAGTAGGCAAGGTAAATAAAGACTAACAAGAAGGGCTTCTGCAGATACATCAGTCAGAAAATGAAGGTTAAAGAAAGCATACCCTCCACTGATGAGTGAAAATGGTGACCCTGTATCAACAGCCAAGGAGAATACTGATGTACGTAATATTTTTGGCTCAGTCCTCACAGATGATCACTCTCCTCACCCTTCCTGGGTCAATGGACAAGAAGAAGGGGACCAAAGGCTAAAGCCCCTCCCACTGTACAGGAGGATCAGGTTCGTGACTGCCTGAGAAACCTGAACATACATGTTTATGAGACCTGATAAGACACATCCCAGAGTCCTGAAGGAACTGGCTGATGTGGTGGCCAAGACACTCTCCACAATATTTGAAAAGTCATGGCAATCAGAAGTCCCTGGTAACTGTAAGTAAGTTAACATTGTGCCCATTTTTAAAGAGGATAGAAAAGGAGACCCTGGGAACTACCAAACTGTTAGCCTCACCTCTGTGCCTGCAAAGATCATGGAACAGAACCTCCTAGAAGCTATGCTAAAGTACATGGAGGACACAGAGGTGATTAGTGGCAACGTGCATGGCTTCACCAAGGGCAAGTCCTGCATGACCAACCTAGTGCCTGTCTATGATGGGGAAACCACAGCAGTGGACATGGAAAAAATCAATGGATGTGATCTGTGTGGACTTTTGTAAAGCTGTTGACACTGTCCCCCACAACATCCTTCTCTCTAAATTGGAGAGAAATGGATTTGATGGGTGGACTGTTTGGTAGATAAGGAACTGGTTGGATGGTCATATTTGAAGAGTGGTGATCAATGGCTTGATGTCCAGATGGAGATCTGTGACAAGAGGTGTCCCTCAGGGATCCATACTGGGAACAGTGCAATTTAATATCTTCATCAATTGCATAGACAGGGAGATTGAGTGCACCGTCAGCAAGTTTGCAGATGACACCAAGCTGAGTGGTGCAGTTGCCACACCAGAAGGATGGGATGTCACTTAGAGGGACCTGGACAAGATGGAGAAGTGGGCCTGTGTAAATCACATTAGGTTCAATAAGGCCAAGTGCAAGGTCCTACTACACCCAGGTCACAGCAGCTCACAGTTACAATGCAGGATGGGGATGATGTGATTTAGAGCATGTCCTATGGAGAAGGACTTGGGGGTGCTGATTGATGAGAAGCTTGACATGAGCAGGTTACATGTGCTTGCAGCCCAGAAGGACAACTGCATCCTGAGCTGCATCCAAAGAAGCATGGCCAGGAGTTCAAGGACCATTCTGTCCCTCTATTCTGCTCTCATGAGACCCTACCCATAGTACTGTGTCCAGTTCTAGAACCCAGAGGGCTATGAACATGATCAGAAGGCTGGATCGCCTCTGCTATAAGGACAGGCTGAGAGAGTTGTGGTTGTTCAGACTGGAGAAGAGAAGGCTTCGAGGAGACCTTACAGCAACTTTCCAATACCTGAAGGGGGCACGTAGTGATAGGATGAGGAGCAATAGCCATAAGTTAGAGCAGGGAAGACTTAGATGAAGGAAGAAATTCTTCACAATGAGAATGGTGAGACACTGGCACAGGTTGCCCAGTGGCTACCCCATCCCTGCAGGTCTTCAAGGCCATGTTGGATGGGGCCTTGAACAACCTCATCTAGTGTGAGGTGTCCCTGCCTGTGGCAAGGGGGTTGGAACTGGGTGATCTTTCACGTGCCTCCCAACCCAAAACATTCAATGATTCTATGAACTCATTCATATCCAAGCAATTAATTCTGCATAATTTTTGTTATCTTCTGTTAAGTATTCAATAAAATATTTTCCACTGCAATGAGATGACGGATTCAGTTAAGATTCTGTGAAATCAGAAGGAGACAAAGTGGTACATATATCACCCAAAATACAATGTGTTCTCACTGATAATAATGCAAAGACATACTAAGCTACTTTTAAGGCGAAGGCAGAAATGTCACAAGCCTCCTTTGCACAGCAGTATCCGAGGCTGCTTCTAGAATATTGTCTTCAATTTCACCATACTACGTCTCCCTTTCTCCCGTTCAAGAAGGAAGTACAGAAACTGGAGAGAGGCCAGAGGTACTAAGATGGTCTGCAGTCTACAGCAAATTACCCATGAGAAGAGGTTAAGACTTGTTCCACAGAGTGGAAGCTAAGGGAAGGCTTTGTAGACACTTAAGACTGACTTCTTAAGGGTGCTGACAAAGCAGACAGAGCCGAACCCTTCCTGTTAGTAGACTACATAACTAACTACAAAGCTACAGATTGTGGATTGGGATGTTCAAGTAGAAACTTAAGGCTCTTTAATAGCACTTTTTTTTTTAAGGAAACAGGAAAAACAAAGCTTCCATTCTGAAAACCCATCACTTATGGGTCACCTTCTGAAACAAGTAACACAAATGCAAGCAACACAGCGATACTGCTATAAGATATTAGAAATACTTTTAGGTATTCTGCCAATTTCAGCAACAACTGGTAGTTATACAAATCTCTCTCCAGCCTCCTATAAACTTTCCTATCAGTCTCTTCTCTAACCATATCCATACCAATCATGCTGTATGTCAGTATTTTTATACAACAATAAAATCAAAAGGATTCCCAGTACATAGCTATACAAGTTACAACAAAGAAGCACTAGCAACTACACCAATGACTGCAATCCCTACAACAACTAACGTTGGGCATTACCAAGATTTTTCAAAAACAAGATGAATTTTCCTTTACATAAAGGAAAAAGGGTGTCTATACTTCACCCAATTTAAGCCACAGTACAGAAGATCAATTAAAATACGTAAGTAGGAAAGAGGTTTCCCCCCCCCATATGGCTACTGACAAAAACAGAAAAATAGAACTTCTAAGAATTTATTTTTACAAAAATTAGACACTGAAAATAAAACACAGGTCTGAAAAAAATAAGCATAGAGAAGACATCATCTTCTCTAGGGATAAAAGAACAAAGGCCAAGGAGGAACACAAGAACAAAGGTCAGTAGTAGACAAAGCTGACAATTACAGAATCATAGAATCATAGAATCACCAGGTTGGATCATTGAGTCCAACCATTCCTATCAAACACTAAACCATGTCCCCGAGCAGCTCATCTACCCATGCCTTAAACACCTCCAGGGAAGGTGAATCAACCCCCTCCCTGGGCAGCCTGTTCCAATGCCCAATGACCCTTTCTGCGAAAAACTTCCTCCTGATGTCCAGCCTGAACCTTCCCTCACAAAGCTTGAGGCCATTCCCTCTTGTACTGTCCCGTCACCTGGGAGAAGAGGCCAGCACCCTCCTCTCTACAACTTCCCTTCAGGTAGTTGTAGAGAGCAATAAGGTCTCCCCT
>WAAB01021072.1:0-14596 GCA_013389865.1 Piaya cayana | reverse complement strand
CTTCTACAGCCCATAAACATTTCTCTTCTTCTTAATGTCACTCAAAATCTCTGTTTAACCAAGCTGTTTTCTTCCCCTAACAGCTTTTTTTTTTGTAACACGGGGATGTTTTTCTCCTGAGCTGCTAGGATCTCCTTTTTGAAGAGCTCCCAGCCCTCATGGGCTCCCTTGCCCTTAAGTACTGTCTCCCAGGAGACTTTGCCAACCAGCCTTCTAAAGAGTTCAAAGTCTGCCCTCTGCAAATTTAATGCTACTGTCATATTAAGGGAAATAACCTAGATTAAATTAAAATTACCAAGAATAATGCTTTTTCAGATTAAATGGAAAGCACCACACTAACCAAAACCTCCTAACAGAAAGAACAGGCAGTAAAAACATGACAGTCAAACTATTCCAAGGATTTGCTTAGGTATAAGTCATAAGGAGTTCTGTTACAGGGTTCAGTATTGATAACAGAAAGAGCCAAAGGGTACATTGGTACAACAAAAGAATATTTGTAATATTTAATAGTAGGTTTATAGGATGACTAGTCTCACAAGACCAATGTCACTCCTTTAATTTCTTCATACTTCACCTGATTTTAACAGATGTTCAAAAAGATACAACAGAACAGTTTGTTATAAACTAGGGTGCAATAGCTGAAACAGACGTGCAGGTTTCAGTATACTCCCAAGCTCTGAAAGGGATTTATGTCATTTCAGTATAAATACAGATAAAAGCTGCTTCTGATGACACAGTTCTAAAGCTTTCTACAACATATGTGTAACAAAGACCACTATCCCATCATTTACACACAAGGTACTAAAAGCCTTTCTGCAGAAGGGTATGACGAACGACTGAGAGAATAAAAACAGAGAACAATTTTTAAAAAGTGTCACAATGAAATTTCAAGAAAACAAAACCAATGGGAAGCATGTTACTAGTAAATATGGAGGTAGTTCTCCCATTCTACGAATCCTGATTTGAAAGCCATAGCAAATACGTTACATATGTTGCCTCATCTATGAGACATAGGAAGCAATGCAGAGAGAAGCAGAAGCTGAGAACAGTATCGGCACTCAGTTGAGTGCTACATTCTAATTTTTTACACACAGATTCACAGAATGATTTGGACTCGAAGAGACCTTGAAGATCATCCATTTCCAAGCCCCTGCCATGGGCAGGGACACTTCCAATAGATCAGGTTGTTCAAGGCTCCAACCAGCATGGCTTTGAACACTTCCAGAGATGGGACAGCCACACTTCCCAGAGCAGCCTGGACCAGTGCCTCACCACACTCACAGTAAAAAGGCTTCTCCTTTCATCTAATGTAATTCTTCTCTCTTTCAGTTTAAAACCATTAGCCCCTGCTCTATGACTGCACTTCACATGTCACTGGCTTCTAAGGTAACAAACTGGAGAAACAACTCACCACTGCGGCACTTGGCCCTGCCTTCGATTCAAAGGAGTATCTGCTCTTACAGTAAAATTCCGACTGCTTCTTTTAGAACCTGTAAGGGAAAAGTAACCACCTTCAACAAAGATCAAAACTTGCTCTTTCCTACGACAAACAAGTTCTGCCCACAGACCATGTGGCTTAAAGCCACATATTCCCCTGAAGTCTTCCCATCAACTCTACCCAGACTAAAGACCGTTTCAAGGAGACCCCGGGACACACACACACACACACACCCCCGCACACCCATACACACCGCCCGCGGGACCGGGACGGCGGGAACGAGCGGAGCTGCCTTCCCGGGCGGACCGCAGAGGCCGGCCTGGGAGTGACGCCCACGCTTAAGGGTGGTTGCGGCGGCGGCGGGCGGCGCTCCCTTTCCCCCCTTCTCCCTTCTCTCTCTCTCCGTCCCCGGGCGCTGCGGCCTCGGCCCAGTCCCGCTCTCACTGCGCCGGGCGGGCAGGCGGGCGCCGGGACCCTGGCCCGCTCCGAANGACAGGACCTTGAACAACCTCCTCTACTGGGAGGTGTCCCTGCCCATGGCAGGGGGGTTGGAGCTAGATGATCTTTAAGGTCCCTTCCAACCCAAACCCTTATGTGATTGTATGATCACACCATGCGCAGGCAGTGAGAGTCAGCCACTGAGACAAGGATCCAGGCATCCTGTAGATCCATCCGCAGAAATCACTCAGATTTGCCCTTTGAAATCACTTTTTGGAGGTTGAAACATACCAGAGGAGGACAGGGGAATTGTTCAATCACTTGGTAGCAAAAGACATTTGAGATCATCAAGTGCAACCATACCTTTCCTACAAAGTCAGATCCCTAAACACTTCATCCACCTGTCCTTTAAACACCTGCAGGGATGGTGACTCAACCATGTCCTTGGGCAGCCTGTTCCAGTGACTGATAACCCTGTCTGTGAAGAAATTTATCTTAATATCCAATCTGAATCTGCCTTGTGCAGCTTGAGGCCATTTCCTCGCATCCTATTGACTCGCAGAATGATGACACGCAACTTAGAGTGAAGTGCAGGTATACAGCCGTGAATGGAGTGCAAGGGGGATTTCTCCTCCAAGCTTGCACACCAGGGATCAAAGTTGGCACATTTTTATTGTGCTATATTATACATATGCATTGGGTTAGTATACATAGTAATGCCTTTCTCGAGAAGTGTGTTGGAACTCATTATCTTAAGTCTCCTCCTCTTCACACATGTGCTTCTCCTAGTGGCAGTGGTCAACAGGGGTCTTTCGGGATGAAGGCAAATAGTCATCCTCATATTGAACTTTTCAACTTTCCTTCTTGTGCATACACTTAGGCTCTTTGGGCCCCTCTTCAAGGGTGTATCTGGTCTCAACTAGTTCTTGTCCCTCTTATCGTAGTTCTTGTCCTTGCAGATTTTGCAAGTTGCAGTTCCTTTCCTCAGGACATTTTGTTTGTTCTTTTTATCTCAGGGTCAGTTGTCCTTTCTTTACATCAGTCCTTGTTATCTGGCTTAACCAGATACAGTCACATTCTTCCCATCCTTTTTACTACAGCCTCGTTAAAATTCTTTATGTAAGGCTAAATATACAGGTGTACGATTGAAACTACACATAATATTAAAACTTATAATAGGTTAATGACTGACGACAAGTGATTTCTTTCACTATCACCTGCTGCTCGGGGAAGAGACGAACACCCACCTCTCTACAACCTCCTTTCAGGTAGCTGTAGACAGTGACGAGGTCTCTTCCAGCCTCAGCTCCCACAGCCGCTCCTCACAAGCCTTGTTCTCCAGCCCTTTCACCAGCTTCCGTGCTCTTCGGACACGCTCCAGTGGTAAGGTCTCCCCTCGCTCCTCTTTTAAAAGGAAAAGGTAAGGAAGCAGGGGAGCCGCATCGCTGCGCTGGCGGAAAATCTTACCTTACAGCATGCCTGTAAACCAGCACCTCTTTCAGATGCGCGCTAACTTTAGCTCTAAGCGTGTCTGGCTACCACATCCACAAGCTTAGCCCACGGCCGCTTATCGCTGGCGGCTCCGCCGGGGCGCTGTGGGGCGCTGTGGGTCGCTGTGGGCGCTGTGTCCCCGCCGGGGCTCTAGGGGGCGCTGTGTCCCCGCCGGGGCTCTAGGGGGCGCTGTGACCCCGCCGGGTCGCTGGGGGCGCTGGGGGCGGCGGCCACGTGCGCGGAGCCGTCATGCCGAAGGCGCGCGCGGGGCCTCGGCGGGCGGTCGGCGGGGCTGGTGAGTGCGGGCGGCGCGGGGGGCGGCGCGGGGGGCGCGTTCCCGCGGGGGGTAACGCCGCTCTCTGCCCCAGGCATCCTCTTCAACACCGGCGCCGGGCAGCACATCCTGAAGAACCCGCTCATCGTCAACAGCATCGTCGAGAAGGTGCGGGGCCTGGGGACGGGGGCTGGCGGGGCTGGCTGAGGCGCTTCTGGGAAAACGTGTCCCGCTAACCCGTCCCCTTCCCCTCACCTGCGCTTTCTGTGGCTGCTGAGGGGCCTCCCTCCTGCACTGCCGCTGTTCCCCTCTCACTGCCTCTTTATTTCCGTTTTAAATGGGGTCGCTTGCTAGTTTTTCTAACTCGGTTTCTTCTTGTCATGAGTGAGCTTTAAGGTTTACAAGAAGTGAGCTCTTAAGGCTCGTATTCTCACAAGAACTTCCATCTCGACCCTTTTATAGAATCGTAGGATCACAGAATCGCAAAGTTGTAAAAGACCCACTGGATCATCAAGTCCAACCATTCCTCTCAATCACTAAACCAGACCCCTCAGCACCTCCTCCATCCGTACCTTAAACACCTCCAGGGAAGGTGAATCAACCACCTCCCTGGGCAGCCTCTGCTAGTGCCCAGTGAACCCTTTTGTGAAAAATTTTTTTCTGATAGCCAGCCTGAACCTCCCCTGGGAGAGCTTGAGGTCANCGAGTACAGAGGGAGAATAACCTCCCGGGACCTGCTGGTCACACCATTTCTGATACAAGCCAAAATGCCATTGGCCTTCTTGGCCACCTGGGCACACTGCTGGCTCATGTTCAGTCGCTGTCAACCAACAACCCCAGGTCCCTCTCCTCCAGGCAGCTTTCTAGACAGACTTCTCCTAGTCTGTATCACTGCATAGGGTTGTTGTGCCCCAAGTGCAGGACCCGACACTGGTCTCAGTCCAGCCTGTTCAGATCTGTTTGCAGAGCCTCCCTTCCCTCCAGAAGATCCATGCTTCCACGCTCCTCTGCTAGCCATTTTCGGAAGAATTTTAGTGAGCTGAACAAACTTTTTGTTTTCTGATTGAATGGTTGCTTGAAACTGATTGTAGGAAACTAACTTTGTAGGCTCCCCTAGGACTTGCTTGGTTTTCTACGCTCGGCCAAAGATCTCTCATAAGTGAGCTTTAAGGCTCATGTTCTCACAAGAAGTTCCATCTTGTCCCTTTCACACCCCTCTGCTAGCAATTTTCAGAAGCTTTTTACTGAGCTGCACAGATCTTTTGTTTTCAGGTTGAATGGTTGCTTGAAATCAGTTCTTGGAAACTAAATGAAATCCTTTTCTTTTTAGGCTGCCCTGCGACGCACGGATGTTGTTCTGGAAGTAGGCCCAGGAACAGGGAACCTGACGGTAAAGTTGTTGGAGAGAGTAAAAAAAGTAAGTGAAGTTCCAGCACACCTTCCCAAGCTCAAAACCACATTATGGCTTTGACTATGCCAAACAAAAGTATCGTCATCTACTTGATTGAATTCAGTAGCATTACTCTATGGGTATTTTTCTTAACATTTGTCTAATTCCAATGAGTTTTTAAATGTTTGTGTAAATCTTGGACTTTTTTTTAAACTATACTACTATTATCCTTTTTTGTGTTAAGTCTTACATGGTTTTGGGAAGGGAGGAAGGTGCGTATCCTGGTAGGGAATTTGTAAGGATTGGTTAAACATGCAGCAGTAGATACAAAAACCATGTTTTTTCACAGTTGAAATTTTTATCTAGGTTATGAGCTGTATAAAGTTGCAAACACACACTTTATTTTCAGGTTATTGCTTGTGAAATTGACCCCAGGCTTGTTGGTGAACTTCAGAAGAGAGTGCAGGGCACGTAAGTATCAACTGCAGAAACAGTGAGCACTTTAAGCAAAGAGCTGCCCTGCCAAAAACTTTGGCAGCATGTTTTTCTCATGATAACCACAGTGTGCTTTCCCTCAGGTGTCTGGCAAACAAACTTGAAATCAAGGTTGGAGATGTCTTGAAAACAGACTTACCGTTCTTTGACGCATGCGTTGCTAACTTGCCTTACCAGGTACTGGCTAAACAACATGGCAAAACTTTTCTTTTTAACTGATAATCCTCAGAAAGGATACTAATGTTATTACTCTTTTTCTCAGATTTCTTCACCTTTTGTTTTCAAGCTGTTGCTTCATAGACCTTTTTTCAGGTATGTTGAAGGACAAAGCTGTCTATTGTCTGATAGAAAGAAGAAATAGTTTTCAAAATATTCCCGATTTTTTTTTTTTAATTTTAAAAATACTGGTTTGATGGATCAGAGCTGCCACAGAATTTCTCTGTAATACAAAAACAACTTCCAGTGCCCGGAAATCAGTTCATGGTAGTGTATGAAGCATGATGAGAAAATTAGTCTTGGCATTAGTGAGTGTCCAGCTGATGAAAGCAGGAGCTGTGCTTCTGTATACTAGTAGTAGTGTAACTAATTACTGTCTTAGGAATAAGTAGAGTGTTGTAGCATTATGTCTTCCTGCCTTAGAAACAAAGGGTGGAAGGGGTAGAACTGACTAACAGGTTGGAAAGAACCACTTCCAACCTCCTTCCAAACTTGAATCCAGTGTTCTCAGAACTGAACCAAGACACTTTGTACTGCCTGGTCCAAAATCTAACAGCCCATACTCTTCTGAGTATTGTTCAGTATGTCTGCAGTCCTTGATTCTGTCACTAGAGCACTGATGTTAGTGACATTACTGGCCAATTTCTGGAGCTAGAAAGTCTGTATTTGCAAGATTCATCATGTAATTATTCAAAATGATTTTTTAACAGTCAGCCTCAAAATTCTGGTGGTAGCCTTTGTCTCTTTGAACTTGATCCATTTAGCAGTGTGAAAAATCAAGTTATGTTGTAGCTTTAAAGAGACTTAGATTTCACCAAGTTTTGTGGTGTTTTTTTTTTGTTTGACACACTACGCTAGTTAAGGCAGAGGTTTGGAGGTTTTTTTATGATGAACTTGTATTGCTTCTGTGTGCTGAGGCAAATCCTGTGTTCTCCCAAGCGTTAGGTGGCTTTTGATGTAAAAGTTTATTACTTAGAATTCATTTTCTCATTTCTGTTATGCTCAGGTGTGCAATACTTATGTTTCAAAGAGAATTTGCACTTCGTTTGGTTGCAAAACCGGGAACTAAACTGTACTGCAGACTCTCAATTAATACTCAGTTATTAGCTCGAGTGGACCATCTGATGAAGGTATGTTATTCTGCATTAGCTAACAGCTATCAAAGATAGAAGAGTGTTCATAGTAGTGCGAGGGTTTTCTGTTTATTCATACAGCTGCCTGAATTCTCCTGACTAACAGGTTGGAAAGAACAACTTCAAGCCTCCTCCCAAAGTTGAATCCAGTGTTGTCAGAATAGAGCCAAAGAACCCACCACCACCTATCAACTTCAAGGTGAGCAATGTAACATACTGGTGGTAATAGTTTCATTTTGCTTTTCACGTGTTATTCAGTTCCATTTGCTGTTTTCCTTAGTAAGTATCAGCTATCCCTTGAGATTTACATAATTCCTAAATGTTTAATCCTCTGTTGATCAGACAGATGTTATGATGTTGCCTGAATGTGCCACCATCATTTGAGGTACGGCTTTGTTTACAGTATTTCTGACAAGACTGAGGTACCATCTCCATGTCAGTTACAGAGTTGCCACTAATAGTGTCCCTTTCATCATAGTTTGCATCTCCCAGAGGTCCTTCTGGCTGATGACTTTGTTGGTTATGATCAAAGGAGTATCTGTGAGAAGTTTTATGTTTAGATGAATGTGTATAATCATAGAAGATAGACATTACAATATAGTATTCGTAAAGTTATTTTGTAAAAGGTGTTGATCGTCAAGGACATTTCAGCTTTGCTCAAGGTTAACTATATTTTCTTAAAGTATCTGCCTTTTCATCATGTAATATCTGTCCAGTAGTGCCTGGTCATGAAAAAGAGCAATTCAAACGTTTTTGTGGATGAAATATTTTGTCCTCCATTGGTATTGCTTTGTCCAAGACAGGACTGGTTTTCTATTGTTCAGAAAGATACTTTCCTGTAATATTTTTCTTTGGGTTCAATATCTTACCCTAAGTAAGTTTGTGTATGACACTAAGTGGGGAGGAAGCATTGATCTGCTGGAGCGTAGGGAGGCTCCAAAGGGATCTGAACAGGCTGGACCACTGGGCTGAGACCAGTGGCATGAGGTTTAACAAGGTCCGGTACTTGGGGCACAACAACCCCATGCAGAGCTACAGACTAGGGGAAGCCTGGCTGGAAAGCTGCCTGGAGGAGAGGGACCTGGGGGTGTTGGTTGAGCATGAGCCAGCAGTGTGCCCAGGTGGCCAAGAAGGCCAATGGCATCTTGATTTGTATCAGAAACAGTGTGCCCAGCAGGTCTGGGGAGGTTATTCTCCCTCTGTNCAGGGGAGGTTCAGGCTGGCCATCAGAAAAAAAAAAATTCATGGCAAGGTTCATTGGACACTGACAGAGGCTGCCAGGAGGTGGTTGAGTCACCTTCCCTGGAGGTGATTAAAAATACAGGTGGATGAGCTGCTCGGGGACATGGTTTGGTGTTTGATAGGAATGGTTGGACTCGAAGATCCTGGAGGTCTTTTCCATCCTAGTGATTCTTAACTGTGAAATGGTCAATTTTGACTGACTAGTCATGTCAGTAGTGACTTACTTTGTAGTAGCTGTACGTTTCTGTAAATTCTGAAATTTTTAATTTCAGGAGTGGGATGGTCTGGTAAGGATAGCCTTTGTTCGGAAAAACAAGACACTTTCTGCAGCATTTAAGTAAGTTACTTCTATTAAAGTAAATCTTTTTGAAAGTTTGAGAATCCATCAAGTTAACCAGCTCTTTTGTGCAGATGTACAGCAGTTACATTCATGCCAGTGCAGTGTGTCATAAACCACGATGGAGGATTTATGCTGAAGTCACAAGTTTTTCAGATGAAGACTACAGAGCTGTTTAAAAGGAACAGTGCTGTGTAGTCATTACAGTTTTTTTATTCAAGATTAACAACTAGTCAAGTGAAAAAACTAGTTAGTAGCTCTGTTTTCATTCTACACTTGTATTTCTTCCAGGTCAAGTGCTGTAGAGCAGTTGCTGGATCATAATTACAGAATTCATTGTTCCTTACATAATACAGTAAGTTACTTTTTAATATACTGATTTTTATTAGAGTAAAATATTAACATGGAAAAGCGTAATGTTAAATTTTTTTTTGAGAGTTTGAGGGAGGGAATAACTTTTTCTTTCTAAGAGAAAAATTTAAAAGGTTTGCTAAATTACAGTGAAAAAGCTGAGTATGTTACCTTTTCTGTACAGGTCTCAAGGACTTTTACTAATCTAATAAGAATCTAATAAGAAAACTTTGTGTCTGCTTAGCAGTGCTATGGTGATTCATTTACAGTGAATGAGCTGATGTTTAAAAAAAACAGGTACAGGAATAAAATACAGTAGCCCATACAAGAAAAACAAACAGCTTATCTTTGTCAATTGAATCAAGAACTATTCTAAAAGCAGGAAAAGAATAGATGATTTCAGTTGACCTTTTTCAATGCTCTGAATAGAAAAAGAATTTGTATCCTGTGTTCTGTTGACAGGAAATACCCGAAAACTTCAAAATTGGAGAGAAAATACAGACAGTCCTAAAAAATACAGGTTACTCTGAAAAACGAGCACGTTCAATGGATATAGATGATTTCATTAGGTATTTTTTTCATTTATGCCTTTTTTTTAAAGTTTCTTCATAATCTATTTGCATCTGCACTCCTGTATTACTAGTTAGTATTGGGATACAGAGGAATAGTACTAACTCTTGTTTTCTTCTCAGTACCAGGCACTCCTTGCTTCTCGTCCTGAAAACAAACACACACTTAAATATAGGATTTGTTTTATTTTTTATTTTAACTGCTGCTTACAGTCCTGAGAAGCAACTAGCTGAAGATACCTATTTCTGCTATTTTTGTGCTAAACTCTTCTACATCTCTTGTCAGAATGCTCTAATAATATAATTGGTTGTTATAATTTCCCTGGAGACTTATATAGCCCTTTTCTGTCATGAGGATTAGGCCTTACTCTATAGCATAATTTAGAAATTTGAGTAATTAACTGCTGTATTCTGCTCCTACTTCTGACCAGTTTAAGTGGCAACATTAATCCTCTCCTACTTTAAGATTAAAGTTCCCGTCTGTTTCTCAGTATGTCAATTGATACAGCTACTGCTTTTCTAAGAATCGTAGTAAAGCTGGTAGGATGCAATGTTAACTACCTGCACTGAAACTACATTTGCATCTCCAAAATGGCAAATTTGCTAATAATTTCTAGTTTAAGATATGTAACAATTCTTTATGGCAATCGAACAGGGATGGCTTCTTTCATGCTCTTCTTGTATGTGTTTTGCCAGCCAGCACATCTTCGAAATACCTTGAGCTGAAGTATAAATTGGTAGAAGTTGTAATGCATATATTTCACTCTTTCAGACTGCTTCATGGCTTCAATTCAGAAGGCATCCACTTCTCATAGATTCTGCTGGAAGAATGAAAGGTGAATGCGTTTGGTCACTGAAGCCTTACCTAAGCAAGAGCAACTGCAATGAGCTTTTCTCACCAAAGGAAAGAAGAGAATACAGCATACACGCTCTGGTTCTTAGTAAAACCTTACATGCAATTCTATCACAGAGAGACAGCAAGAAGCTGCTGCTCTGTATTTTAACAACGATGAATATTTCATGACTGACGTGAGGTGCTGGGCGTCCACATGACTATGCTTTTAAATATACCTAATGACATGGGTTAATGCTGTTGTAATTGAAATCTGTTATCACAGACTTCACCTCAGTATTTTCTTGCACAGTACTGAACGGTATAAGCCTTAAGTCTAGTCTGGGCAACGAAAACAGAGTTGTAGTCATTCCACTTGTTGGGGATTTTTTTCTTTGTATGTTTTAAAGCGTATTTAAACACTTTCTTTTGATTTGAAATGCCTGTCTCTTCCACTTGTCCTCTGCTAGCTACCCGCATTCCCAAACTGTTTGTAATCTGCTTATCTGGGAGAAACCCCAGTATTCTCAGAAACGAACATTTGTGGGCAGGCTTGGTATTGTTTGCAAATGCATTATTGAGATAGCAGTGTCATCTCCTTTACCATCTCCTTATTGTCATCCAAACACTGCAGCAACCAGCAGAAAACTACCAAAGGGCCAGTGCGTATAAACGTAGGCAGAAAGGTTGGGGGTTTTTTTTGTCAACTGTAAATTTAAGCAGTTTTTTTTAAGAAAATTACTTCAAGGTGAGATTTAGCATACATCAAAGCTGTCAGTGAGACTTGGAGCGATGCATGCCTGTGTTCTGACAGAAAGACTACTGAGGTGTCTTCATATAGTTCGGATTGTGTATTTGTTAATAAGGACAAGGCAGACTTTTCCCAGGAAGTCTGTATTACATCTGCATAGCAGCTGTCAAAGGAAAAACCTTTCTGGACGCTGTCCAGAAAACAGCAACTGTAACTGTAGCATCACACAGGGGTGAACAGGGTTGTATATGAAATACTAAAAGTCATTTTTCATGTATAGTGTCTTTCCATAAGATCACAGTAACTGGAGAAGAGGCAAATTAGCAAAAACTCCTCTTGAGATAAAACTTCATTCTCTACATATTCAGTGTCAAGTTCTTTAAAAGTCATTGATTGAAAAAGCAGGTACAGGAATACTCAAGAATCAAGCTCATCTGAGTCCTGTTTAAGTAATTCCAATCCATCACAGCAAGAAGCTACAGGAATTTAAGTGCCATAACCAGATGTATCCATTTATCTTGATTCTCACTGCTTCAGCATCAGTGCAGGTCTGACCTTTCAGCACTCTGTCACAAAGGCTGCCTTTCACCAATCTCCTTGCAGCAGATGAAATTTCAGCTTGCATCTGCTACCTGATGGGACACGTCATTTTCAAGGCTTAGTAAAAAGCTGCTGAAATCTAACTGCCTCTGTCCCCCCTTTCCTCTTTGGTACCTGCTGTATGTAAAGCACAGCAGGGCTGTGACTCCAGGATTTCACAGAGGAATAGTTTATCTCGGATGTCTCAGCCTTCAGAGATTTAGAAGTAAATATTTCTCTACAGCAGCTTCAAAGGCATCTTCTGGTATTATATGATAACTTGTACTATCACCTGCTAACAGTAGCTGCTGCCTCCTGGCTATTGTTTGTTTTTTTTAAATTTGTGTGATTGACAGTGTTCTTGCCTGCTCAGAAAGATGTGTGATAATTCAAGACTTGCTGCACAGATAAAGTCAGT
Source organism: Piaya cayana (assembly GCA_013389865.1). Taxonomy (NCBI): domain Eukaryota; kingdom Metazoa; phylum Chordata; class Aves; order Cuculiformes; family Coccyzidae; genus Piaya; species Piaya cayana. Next base: position 2,642 of record WAAB01021072.1, on the reverse strand, counting down.
GCAGTGTTCTGGGGAACTTCTGGCTGGAAAGCTGCCCAGCAGAGAAAGGACCAGGGGTGCTGGCCAACAGTGGCCAAACATGAGCCAGCATTGTGCCCAGGTGGCCACAGCCAATAGCACCTTGTCCTGGATCAGAAACAGTGTGGTCAACATGGCCAGGGAAGTGATTCTGCCCTCAGATACTGCCTTGAGTTTTGGGCCCCTCACTACAAGAAACAGGTCCTTGGAGCATGTCTGGAGAAGAGCAAGACAGCTAGTGAAGGGGCTGGAGCACAAATCTTGAAAGGAGCAGCAGAGGGAAGGGAGGCTGTATAGTCAAGAAGAGGAGGTTGAGGGGAAACCTTAATGCTCTCTACAGCTCCCTGAAAGGAGGGCATAGTGATGTGGTTGTTGGCCTCTTCTGCGAAGTAATAAGCAATAGGACAAGAAGTTGTGCGGGGTGTGGCTCAGGCTTGATATTAGGAACTATTACTTCACTAAAGGGATTGTCAAGAGTTGCAGGAGGCTGAGCAGTGAAGTGGTGGGGTCACCACCCCAGAAATATTTTTAAAAGATGTGTAGAAGTGCTTAGGGAGATGGTTTAGTGCTGGTCTTGGCAGTGTTACATTAATGGTTGAAGTCAATGATCTTGAAGGTCTTTTCCAACCCAAATGTTTCTGTCATTCTGTGATTCTTTCTATATGACAAATTTGTATAGAAGAGTTGGCTCCAGAAGTAGATATTCATTCTGAAATCAGGCCTTTTCAAAAACTTGGGTGTTTACAAAGTCAAACCCTTCCCAAACCACAACAGAACTTCAACAGAAGTAAAATCTCACTGGTAACTCATTTAATATCTTAATTTATTAAACACATTATGTAAAATCTACATTGTTTCAGTTTTCATGTTTACACACAGAAGGATTTTTTTTATTTTATTTTAACTATGATGCAACAAGATCTTCCCAAAGCCTACCTTCCTAGGGGAGATACAAACATTAAACACTACAAGAAAGCATGGCTCATTTAACTCTCTTTTCATTGCTTTCCCTTTATTTTCTTCAAGGGGGCCTGGCACAAACAAACAGGCTTGTATTACAAGAGTAATTTTTAAACAGTTCCAAGGGAAAGTCTGCTGATACAAACTCCTGGAAACAGGGAGAACTCCTAGAGAGGTCTACAATTCTTCATTTGAACGAGAAGTTCCTACATTAGAGGTCAACCATTTTTTGGATACTGACTTGCAAAAATAACTTGAGTGCCACCATCTAAAAGGTGATGATCCACATGGCGCCATTTGTGAGAATACAGGAACTTGTAGGATTTCTATTAGCACTAGGTAGAGGGATTGTGCAAATCCTCACATGATGCAATTTTACGCCACTTTTAGGTGCTGGCACTGTACAAAAGGGAAAAATAGGCATTAGCTACTTTTTCTTTAAAGCAACAAATCTACTCAAACTACCTGCAAACTACAGTTAATGTACATGTAAGTTTATCATGCATTAAAAGCCAAATTTTAACAGTACATGAAAGGCCAATATGCATGTATTTAACTAGATCCCCAATATTTGACAATTATCTTGTCAATACGCAGAGGTCAGATCGTACCTTTACTCTGACAGCATTATCACACCATACCACATACTGTGTATCTGCATTATCCTAAGATACAATTCTCCTCAGCACTTAAAACATTACCTTTTATTATACATCAACTAATGTATATTTTTGTGGTTTTTTTAGATTTTTTTTTTATTACAGAGAAAATGTTAGAATTATAGAACCATTCTTTATGGTATTCAAATAAATCTAGATTCCAGATTTTTACAAGGAAGATGGAATGTCCAGCTGTTTGTCCACTCTAAACAGCTCTTGCAGTTACTATTAAAATGATATGGCACATCCTGTGAAATGAAACTAGCCACCAAAATAAAAACTCTCAAAACACATTAAAAGTGTACACACACTAAAAGTAATTTATACTGACAAATAAGGAATGTTGTTTGTTAAGGCTGTGCCTCAGAAACAGGACATTTAGGGTTAAGTAGCCTTTATCAAGGCACAGAATGGGAAGAGGTAAGCACAGCTGTCTGTAAAAGAGAAGTTATGTACAACCACTAGTGAGGTGTGCATGCATGCAAACACAATTTAAAACTGCACAGGTGGTCTTTGTAACAAAACTGAACATAATCAAAAGGAAATTCTGTGACATTTTATTGGCCACAGTTTTACTGTGTTATCAAAAACATGGCAAATATTTCCAAACATAAAATTCACAATTTGAATAAATGAAATATTTTAAACAAAGTGCTTCACAGATCTGAACCCTGCATGGTTGTGCTGTCTGGTTTAGAAGCATTTTGTAGACACAGGAGTATTTCACACAAAACTGAAAATGTCATTCAGGTGAATTAGAAACAGGACATTTCCACAGACATTTCTAACGTTTTTACGCTTTCAAGTAGTTGAGTTCTTACGGCCACTGGGTTTTGTAACAAATGTGTGCTACAGCAGTATGGGTTTGTGGATTCATTTAGCAGCAAACGTCCATTTCAAAGAGCACGTGGTCTTTTCGGGTTGATCTGTTTACTGGCCTGTTCCTCCTCCTGTAGAGCTGCCCGGAAAGATTTCACTTTATCTTTAATGAAAAAGAGAGAATGA
>WAAB01021071.1:98448-109220 GCA_013389865.1 Piaya cayana | reverse complement strand
TCTCTGCTTTCCTAGTTCTCTTGTGAACAATTTCTCTCTTCTCTCCTTTTCTCTCTTTTTCCCTTCCCCCTTTTCTCCCTGCAACACGTGCAGCTGCAGCTGGTGTTTCTGCTTAGGGCTCTCTGCGCTGTTTCCTGGTTAAGCAGATTATTACAATATCGCCAAGCGTTGCTAAGCGACACTGTTTTCCGGTTTTCCTGTGAGTGCTCTGTGCCCTGTTCCTTTTTTGGTTGTTCCAACCCAGCATTCTCAGGGCCTGCACTTTGTTTAGACAATTAGACATATGAATAAATTCTTGCAACTCTAAGAGAGTGTTTGTTCTTTTAGGTTATTTATCCATGTCTGCAAATTGTCTGCATATTACCTCTTGTTACAAGACAGATTTATATGACAGTATAATTAAACACACAAACCAGCTGTAGCAAAACTCATCAATTAATTCTCATGATAAAAATATCGTTTACACCCTCCTCCTGAGTGATTAGCATCACTCTGGCGCCGTGCTGGGATAAAGAACTCACTTTTTAAAGTGGGATGTGGCACAAGTCATTGTGTTCTCCAGATGACTTACTGAATACCAGCAGGTGCCCAAAACACATTCTTAGTTCTCTTACTTGCATTGCATCTCAAAGGGGAAGAAGAGAGATTGAAAAAAAAACCTTTAAAAACTGTTGCCTGTTTTTTTCCCTTGAGCATAGGCAATTATAATCAATAATTTTGACCTCCCCAGCTCTTCTCTTCTCCACATATACACCCTTCTACCTCCTTTATTGTGCCAACACAGGGATCACTGAGTATTGAGGGACTTTACAAATATGTACATGAATGAAGAGTTGCAAACTGTGGATGCACTGACAAACTGCAGACACACCACTACTGACCCATCTATTGAATTAGTTGCTTGCTATAGGTGAGTAGAGGCAAAGAAGAAAGCCGAGGGTTCACTTCTCAGTTAATATGTTGCTGTCTATTCACATGGCCCAACTTACCTATTCCAGTGCTACTGATGCATCTGCTGTTTCAAATCTATCTGATATTTATTTCTGTTCTCACTCATCTATTACCTCCTTATATTTTTTCTTTTTTTTTTCTTTTGAACACTGAGTTTTAAGGGTGTTTGATGCTTTTTGCCCAAGCTATCTTACCTTCCTACCTTGATATGATGATAATGACAAGTTTTTTGTTTGTATTGTTATAATTACAGAAAAGTATAAGTGTACAAGTAAGTCAGCTTGTGGTTACTTAGCTGCTTATTGACTATTCCTGATGTAGTGCACAATGCGGGCTCTGCCTCTTCCCTGAGTTTATCCATATATGCAAAAGATGGCCTTGAAAACTTCCAATTTGAAGTCTGGCATTCCTTTCATTTCTATAAATAAATGATGCTACTTTTCACACTTGTGGGTGTTTGTGAGGTAATTGAGGGAGACATGCAGGAGTAATGGGGTTGCTGATGGTCCTACTGATAGCAGCTCTAATTTCACTAGTTTTTCATTTGGATGTTTTATGGGGAACCTAGCATTTATGTCCCAGTTTCATATGCCTGTAGAAGTTTTATGGGTTTGCAGGTTATGTGCTTTTGTGTGTGTGTGTGTAAAACTGATCCTAGTCATTACATACTTTAGCTTTTATTCAACTGTCTAGAGTGGACCTACTGGATTAAATAATCTGAAAGGATAGGGCAGTGATATTGCTGCTGTAAAATGTGGTGGGTTAATACTGGCTGGACAGCAGGTGCCCATCAAAGCTGCTCTATTACTTCCCTCCTCAGCTGGAGACAGGAGAGAAAAATATAACAAAATACTCATGGGTCAAGATAAGGAGAGGAAATCACTGAGCAATTACTCTCACAGGCAAAATAGACTCAACTCTGGGAAATTAATTTAGTTCATTGCTGATTAAATCAGAATAGGGAAATGAGGAACAAACCCAAACCTTAAAACACTTTCCCCCCACCTCTTTCTTCTTCCCAGGCTCAACTTACTTCTGATTTTTCCCTATTTACTCCCCTTGAGTGGCACAGGTGGACAGTGAATGGGGGTTGCAGTCAGTTCACCATGTTGTCTCTGCCAGTCTTTCCTCCTCATCCTCTGCTCTGCCATGAGGGTCTCTCCCACAGGAAATAGTCCACTACAAACTGCTCCAGCATGAGTCCTTTCCATGGGGTGCAGTACTCCTAGGAAGAGACTGCTCCAGCATGGGCTTCCCATGTGCTCACAGCCTCCTTCAGATACACCCCCTGCTATGGCCAGCAGTGGGTCTGTCTTGGGGCCCGCTAGCATTGGCTGTCATTGTGGCTTTGCTAGCTTTGAAGTGTACAGGGTACAAATATGAAGTCAGATAATTTGATCAAGAAAGATAGGTTTGGATATACTTCTGAGAATTGCTGAGATCCAGGATGAAGCAAGTAAACCTCTTTGTTATCTGCTGATGTTGAAATAGTCAATAACAGCAGAGTGGACATGAAAGGCAAGTCAGAAACTGCCTTATAGATATGCATCTATATTGCCTTCTGGAAGCCTTTGGTACAGTGCTGAGCAGTGGTTGTGGAACTTCTTCTTACAGAAGCCACCCCTGTAGCCTCTCTGTTACCAAAACCCTTGCCACGCCAAGCCAATTCATAAGTGTTCTTGAAGGATGTCTTATGTCTTTGATCTGCACATGCAATAAACCAACAAGAAGAAATCACCTGTAGATTTAAATGTGGTATAATATATAAAAACTAAACACTGCTGTTCCATATGATTTCTGGGTGCTTCTAACTCCCAAAATAGTGATCATAATTGGAGGACTCACAAATTATTTAAGAGATTGCATAATACAATTTCTGTTCTTGGCAGGATCATTTAATATTTTGGAGAAGCTGCACCTGTACTTGTCAGTGTATGGGTCCACCTTCTTTGTTCCTGATGAGCAAAGAGTTTCTTTCATTCAATAGCCTGTGTGGTTGCAGACCAGAAAATCTGTGCCACCGAAACAGGAAAAATAATGTTTCTTTAGGGCATTCTCTCTGGAGCACCTTATTTAAAATAACTGATGACCTTCTCTTGTAGGGATTTATCTGATTTATTTTTAAACTCACTTGTGTGTTTTCCCTCTGCATTCCACAGCTGCGTACATTGTAGATGTCTTTTTTTTCTTTCTGTGGAAATGAAATTCTGTCAATTTGTTTTAAACTTGGTATGTGATAATTTCATTGATCATTCACAGATGCTTGTCTCATAAGAAACTGAAAATCATTCCCACTTTTGTCTCTCCACATCTTTCAACACTTTATTGATTTCTAGCATATTCCTCTTTGGCTGCATTTTTCAAAACTGAACTACACATCGGCTCACTCTTATTTTTTGCTGATTATCATATCTCTTCTAGTTCTTTTGCACAGCTTTTTGTATGGGCATTAGGCATATAATGGCTTAAGCAGTAAAATCACATTGATGATTGCTGTTGCTTTTAAAGCAAATGGTTTATTTGTCCTTCTTTGGTGGAACTTCGAACTTTAAAAGAACTTAGGTTAACAAGATATCTTTCTGAACTGGTATCAGTAGAGGCCATCACACAGATGCAGTGTTAATGTTATTTTCCCATGTGTGTTACCATGTACTTTTCTATGTTGAGTTCAATCTCCTACTTTTATCACTATATTGTTCCTCAGATACATCAATATTTTGAGAAAATTTTCAACATTTTACATTCAACTTATATTTGGATGATCCTGAATAATTTGTGTCTTCACAAATCAGCCCTCTTCCTAGAAGATTTATAAAAATGTTGAAGTGAGCAGGTTAATATGTGATACTTCTGGTAACTACCTTTCTTCCTCCACAGAGAGAAGTTGTCATATATTTCTACCCTACAGTTCCTTTCTTTTAATAAATTAAAAGATAAGGTCTTTCCTTTATCTCCAGGCAGCTGACACTTTAAGGAAACATTAGTGACTGGAATTTTAAAGCTCTTTGAAAATTCAAGTACATATTATTGGTTGACTATTTATTAAAGGTGCTTACTGAAAATTTATAAAGACCCTTATGTCCCAAACCAGAGTTGGAAGGGTTTACTGAGTGATTAAGACACACCTGAGGTCAGATGCTGTACAACAAAGATCTTTCTTTTTATTGTGAAAAGCAGTAAGTGAAAAGTGAGAGGAGACTACAGAGACAGGAAAGAGAGGAGTAAAGATAGAAAGTTACATGGGGTTTCTGGATAGTGTCACAAGAATAGTCACCACTGTGGATCCATGGTGCCTTTAAGAGTTAGCATCTTGGGAGTCCCATGAAGTGTCAGTGGTGGGCAGAGACATGCCTGTGCTTTTTGCGGACCTTTTTGTACTTTTTCTCGGCTTGGGTTGTCACATACCACACATACTGCACATCTTCACCCACCCGTGCCTGTGTGTTGCTACCCTGTGTCTCAATCTTGCCTTTGCACAGTGCTGTTTCATGCCTCCATCTCTGCCCTTGCCACCCAAACTTCTCTAGGGTGCTGATGTGCTGACTTGTGGTTTCAGTGGTTCCTGTGACTCAACCTGGCAGTGGCTCAGCAAACTTTGAGACAAATCTGTCCTAGCTCAGCTCCTCACACTTTATTCAAACTGGTGCCTAGAATATGCTTGATGAATCCAATATGGGGCACCTGGACATGCATCCTAAAGATTTTGACACTACTTTTGTGGAAGATTGTAAATTGTAAAAGGTTGCTGAGGATTGAATTATCAGTCCTTAACCCCACCCCTTACAATTTTAGGTATATTGGCATACCTAAATAGGCATACCTGTAGGTATAACTTGAGATTTTAGTATGAAGAACACCTGTTTTATTTAGGTGTGGTAGAAGGTGTAATTTACTCTTCCATTTATTGATGATGTTGTGTTCTGCTGTGAGTCTAGCTCAAAGCCCACTCGTAGGTGAAAGTTAATAATTGACGTATAACAAAAATTATGCCAATTCTAAACCACTTTTTTCAGTAAAGCTGTGACTTAGAGTCCCAAGTACAAAGTTACCAAGGGTTTGCTGTTATATATAGGATGTTTTTGTGTGTATGATATTCCTGGGAAAACAGAGGACTGTGGTTGTCATATGACAGAGATGGATCTTATTGCTTAATGCATGATCAAATCAAGATCAGATGTTGGTGAGAGTAAGCCCTTGGAGCTTTTAAATGCTTTCTGAGGATGTTAATGTTTTTCAATCAGATGTTTCTGATCCATTAACTATAGGTTTACCCATGATGACAGTATTTTTAGTTGCATTAGTCAATGTTTTTAAGACCCTGATAGTAATATAAGCACAATATAAACCAGATATGCCTCAGACACTCTCCCACCTGCTTACCTCTTAGGGAAGGTATAATTTGAAATTTTTTCACTCTGTAGGATGCTTTGCTGCTGATTAACATGCAATGGGAACAAACGGCAGGCAAGCGGTACTCCCTTTTCTTAACTGAACTTGACAACTGTCCTGCACTGCTAAGGTGCCAAACATACAGCAGTCAATTGCTAAATAAAGAATTTTGATTAGTATGAATTTTTTTCCAATATGTTGCACAACTTACCTGACCTGTTGTTACTGAAACAGCAATGTGTATTCCAATGTCCATTATTTTCACTGTCAATTTTACTACCTTTCATCCTGTTACATGCACTAACAATTTTATTTGGGGTGGCAGTTCCTCAGAGACTGATAGGGTTCTAAGGTGCTACCTTTCCTTTATGTAAGTTCCCTTTAAATCTTGATTTAAAGCCTGAAATCTCAAGAGACTTCTGGTGGACGGGTGAAGAATTCACAGAATTCATAGAACCTCCAGTATAAATGACAATCTATCCATCAAATTGACATTAGAGTCAAAACTAAAAAACCCAATTAAACATTCAGTAAACTTCTAGGTTTGACTTATCTAACTATTTTCACAAAATGCAAACATAGTATATGGAGAATGGCCTCACTTTTTGACAGTGTCTCAAATGTAAATGAGTATATAATGATATTGATGTGGGATTTTTTTTCTAGAGCCAAAATATTTAAAACTAGCATGAAATGGATTTTGTATGATATTCTGTCTCCTAAGCTGTTACTTGCTGTCATGCAGATATTTTAAATTTAGGTAGAATATCGATTTTAGAAGCCTGTAGCTTTAGCACATGATTAAGCAAAAAACCACTCAAGTCAGTAGAATCCTTTATTCACTTGTACGTGATTTTAATTTTACTTGCTAAGCTGAAAATTGTGCTTTTTACTTATAAAATTATGTCCAAAGTTCTGGTGCTTCATCACTGGAAGTCTATGTTTCAGTTATAAATTTCTCATACATTATCCTTAAATTCCAGTGGTTTATCATTTAACAAATACTCTCCCTAAAAAAAAGTTGCTCTAAGAAACTATACCTCCATTTGTCTTATAAAGAATGCGGTTGCCTCAGTGGAATCTTTTTTGATGGTCTCCTAACAAAAAAGAATACAAAATCAGATCTACCCCAAATGAATGCTTATATGAAGAATATAATTTTATTGCTTTTTTATTTTATTTTTTTAACCTGGCAAAAAATCCAGAGAATGCTTTAGCTGCAGTACCTTATTGCCTATACCTGCGCTTGGACCAAAATGAGGAAAAAGATGCAACTTTCCTACTGAGCACATGGGTGAATGGTGTTAAAAAGACAATTTCAGCTGGGCAGCAGGCATGCTGACAAGCATTACACCTTCTCTGAAGCCTCGTATTGTCTGGTTTTGTTGAACTGAGGAAACAAAAAAATTAAATTACATGAAAAAATCTAATGCAAGAAACAGACTTTAGTATAATGATGGGTAGTAAAAAAGATATATATTACCATAAAGGAACCTTTTCAAAGATCCTGGCATAAATCATCATGAATGGATATGAAAACATAGGACAATATTTAATCTTAAGGAAATTTAGGAGTCATAAGGGATCCTGTCTTACATGAAACTAAGTCCCTGTGCTTGTTTCTGTCATGACCCTCATTTTGTGAATTGTAATTTTTGTTTTCCCAAATTTCAGGTTAATTTGGGACCTTTGGATTATTGATGCTAAACATTATTCTGTTTAAAGTCTGTGTTTGTAGGGAGAACAGATGAAAACTATATATTTTTTTAGTGAGGAAACTGAACTTTGATTTTTTTTTCTCTACCTTACCTCATATTTGATACTGTACTTTGTAATGATGGTCTCTTTATTGAAATGGTCCCCTATGGAAAAAGCAATAAGGACGTGATGTAGGAAAGCAGAAAATTTGATGATGATTATTTTCTTTTATCTCTAAAATGTTATTAAAAAATAAAAGGAACACAGTGATTGACTTGTTTTTTTAAGATTTTTCCTCTATTGAACTATCTGATGATATTTATTGAGTAAGATTCTTGCAAGTTGCTGAGGAGAAATGAGTGATTACGCAATAACACAAACTCAGGTACTTGTGAAGATAGATTGTGTATGTAGAATGCATAGTCTGGATTTAATTTGGTGTTAGTATTGATCTTCCAGAGGGAAGCTGAATACATTTAGGCTTGTTCTGAAGCCTTGATTGAGACATCACTCCTCATGTATCTCAGAAAATTTATGGGCAGCTTGGAGATGATGGGGGTCCCCACAATGAAACCCTACAAACAGGTTGCCTTTGTTTTCTTGTTACACAAGACACAGCATCCTGCATTTCATAACATTGAATGATAGTGACAGAAAGTATGATTCTCAAGGTTGTAGAATTCTTCTAAATAAGCGCATCTTTATGACATCATGTAGGAGAGTACATTTTAGTTTTGTGTCATAGTACTGGCATGTGTTTTCTCCAGTAATGTTTATGATTAATAGAATCATAAACCAGTGTAATTGCTTACGCTGGAGGAGACCTTTAAGATCAACAAGTCCAACTGTAAACTGAGCACTGCCAAGCTGCCAGTAAACCATGTCCTTAAGCATGGGATCTATACATCTTCTAAATACCTCCAGGGATGGTGACTCTGGGCAACCTGATCCAATGCTTAACAACCCTCTCAGTGAAATAATTTTTCCTAATATCCATTCCAAACCTCCTCTGGCATGATTTGAGGACATGTCCTATCATCCTATCACTCCTTCCTTTGGAAAAAGAAACTGACATCCTGTGTGGACCCAGCATGGCACAGGTCAAAACGTCTCAAAGCAGGTGACCCTAAGACCCCTCTTCTCACCCTCTAGCCGCCACCCACTCTGTACTGAAGTGCATGTCTCAGCTTGTTACCTGCTCTGCCACCTGACCCAGGTGAGGGGCAGGGACAGAGAGTTTGAATAACCATGCGTACACCTGCAATCTTGTGGACATCTGCAATCTTCTTGGACCCACAGGACAAAGAAACATATGGTACAACATGTGGAGGCTTGAATGTAGAGACTATTTTTCATGTCTTCTATCTCTCTTTTAAGCTCTCTCTTTTCTCTCTTCTTGTTCTCTTTTACAGACATTGTTGCTTTCAGGTTTTGACCTCAGCAACATCAGGCTCTCCATGTTTTTCAGTTTCACTAAGCAGATTGTTATACAGCTTCTAAGCTGAGGACTGTTGCAGCAGCTTTGGCCATTGCGGTTTCTTGTTGGTGCTCTGTCACCTATGGTTCATCGATTGTCTGTATCCAGTGTTTCAGGGCATGCCTTGTTGGCATTCCCTCTGGGTCTTACCCATAAACACTCAACTCTCTTGTCATTAAACTTCAGACAGTCAAAACACTCCCTGACATACAGGACTACTCCACTGCCTCTCCTTCCTTGCCCTTCTGAAGAGTTTCCAGCCATGCATTGCAGCACATCTCATCACATTTCCGTGATGGCAACTACATCACATTTTTGCTGCTACACAATGGCTTCTGGTTCCTCCAGTTTGTTGCTTGTGCTGCATGCATTAATGTAAATGCACACCAATCTGGATGCTGGTCTTCCACCATTTGGGGGAAGAAGCCCTAATTCCTACATAACCATTTTCAGGTGCTTCCAAAATTTCTAACCTTTGCATCTTTGCTGTTGAATGGATCGCCATCTGCCACCTCCATTGAGACAGCAGAACAAAGGAACTCACTAGCACACTGTCCTTCAAACACTAGCATGCTTGCTCCACACTTACCTCCAACAAACCTGGTTTTATCTCTTTCTGCCTTAATATAATGTATCTTTCTGTCTTTAAGGTATATAAATCTTTTTATCCTTTTATGCTCTAGTCATATATGATCTAGAGTATCTGACTGAGTGGAAATGCTCAGAGCATAGCGTAGATTTGTTACGGATGATTTAAAGGAAAATGAGGAATCTCATCAATCCTTTATGGCTTTGGTGCCACAGGACTGAACTGAGAGAACTTCTATGCTTCTTGTGGGTGCACTCAGAATCTTCTAATCCTTCAGGCAGCTGCTCAGTGCTGGGTTTCCATTTAGACCTACTGTCTCTGAAATATAATCTCCTTCCTAGAGGCAGTGCAGTATATGGCATCCCTGAATTCTGCAGATAAATTTTCAGGTGATGGTGTCAGGAGAACTTCTGGAAGATGTGCTCATTCTTCACTTAGCGTTCAGAAAGCTTTGAGTCCTTCGTTGGACTTCTAGTCCTTCCTTGCCTGAAGCTCAAATTTGGATCAACCATAGTGTGCATGCCGAGACACTACTGAATGCAAATGATTTCTAAGAGAAGTTTGTTCTGTTCATGAGGAACAGCTCATGAGAAATCACTTCCAGACCCCTTGGCTTCTCCAGAGAAGTAAGATTTTGTCCCTGGCATGCTTTTTCAGGCAAATTACTTTCTGTCTTCTGCTGCATTCTCTAAATTATAAAACAAATGTTTGCATGCAAACAATTTGTTTGCCTGTAGTATGTTTTCTTCATACCTTATTATTAGCAAATGGCCTTTTCAGCATTTTCTGGATAGTTGTTTTTAGGTAATATACACACTTAGTTGCCATTTGTCATTTTCTTCCAGATGAGACTGTAAGTTATGGATCAGTTAGTAGTTCTCTACATGTCATAACAAATAATTGTCACACAATATAGCCTATTTCAGCATGGTATGAGATGTTCCAACAGACTATGTCATCATAAGGTGAACTACATCACCATGCTCTGTATTGCTTGCAGGCTAAAACAGTATTTTTATTCTTGTTCTACAGAAAAGATTGTAATAAACAAGGATGATCCTAGCTAAACATATTGTAATACTAGTGTTAATACACCTTTCATATCAAAGGAATATTCATTAATTTCAAAAGGAAATGCAACGATTGAATAGAAAAATGTTCTTTTTGTTGTGTTGTCAGTGATACATTAACTCTGTCATCATTGAGGGGTGGAATAGCTTGGCCAGTATAGAACAACATATACAATATTGAAGTGATACAAGTCTGACTTTTATATCCTTCTTGACTATTTACACACATTAATTAAGAACATGACATTAATTTTGAGATATACTGTTTCAAATGAAATGCTAAATTAAATTTCCTCCAGCACCTTTGTTTCTGTGAACATAAGATAGATTAAATGCTAAGATCAGTTTTTGTTGCTTCTATGAACATAACTTTTACTAGAAACTTGTACTGTGTTCCAAGATATGTTTATGCAGTCAATGTTCTTGTTTTGAAGCTGTACATTGCCTATTATCGCTTTGACCTCAGTGGGCATTTGATTCAGTCATTTTCAGAATAGGTTTTAAAAACGGTTTCTCTCTCTTCTAATGTCTTAGATAAATCTGTTGCTGCTATGTTTCCTATTCAAGTGAAACTCTAAGAGGCTTTTGACAGTCATCT
>WAAB01021071.1:84131-98340 GCA_013389865.1 Piaya cayana | reverse complement strand
TGGTGCTCTGTCACCTATGGTTCATCGATTGTCTGTATCCAGTGTTTCAGGGCATGCCTTGTTGGCATTCCCTCTGGGTCTTACCCATAAACACTCAACTCTCTTGTCATTAAACTTCAGACAGTCAAAACACTCCCTGACATACAGGACTACTCCACTGCCTCTCCTTCCTTGCCCTTCTGAAGAGTTTCCAGCCATGCATTGCAGCACATCTCATCACATTTCCGTGATGGCAACTACATCACATTTTTGCTGCTACACAATGGCTTCTGGTTCCTCCAGTTTGTTGCTTGTGCTGCATGCATTAATGTAAATGCACACCAATCTGGATGCTGGTCTTCCACCATTTGGGGGAAGAAGCCCTAATTCCTACATAACCATTTTCAGGTGCTTCCAAAATTTCTAACCTTTGCATCTTTGCTGTTGAATGGATCGCCATCTGCCACCTCCATTGAGACAGCAGAACAAAGGAACTCACTAGCACACTGTCCTTCAAACACTAGCATGCTTGCTCCACACTTACCTCCAACAAACCTGGTTTTATCTCTTTCTGCCTTAATATAATGTATCTTTCTGTCTTTAAGGTATATAAATCTTTTTATCCTTTTATGCTCTAGTCATATATGATCTAGAGTATCTGACTGAGTGGAAATGCTCAGAGCATAGCGTAGATTTGTTACGGATGATTTAAAGGAAAATGAGGAATCTCATCAATCCTTTATGGCTTTGGTGCCACAGGACTGAACTGAGAGAACTTCTATGCTTCTTGTGGGTGCACTCAGAATCTTCTAATCCTTCAGGCAGCTGCTCAGTGCTGGGTTTCCATTTAGACCTACTGTCTCTGAAATATAATCTCCTTCCTAGAGGCAGTGCAGTATATGGCATCCCTGAATTCTGCACATAAATTTTCAGGTGATGGTGTCAGGAGAACTTCTGGAAGATGTGCTCATTCTTCACTTAGCGTTCAGAAAGCTTTGAGTCCTTCGTTGGACTTCTAGTCCTTCCTTGCCTGAAGCTCAAATTTGGATCAACCATAGTGTGCATGCCGAGACACTACTGAATGCAAATGATTTCTAAGAGAAGTTTGTTCTGTTCATGAGGAACAGCTCATGAGAAATCACTTCCAGACCCCTTGGCTTCTCCAGAGAAGTAAGATTTTGTCCCTGGCATGCTTTTTCAGGCAAATTACTTTCTGTCTTCTGCTGCATTCTCTAAATTATAAAACAAATGTTTGCATGCAAACAACTTGTTTGCCTGTAGTATGTTTTCTTCATACCTTATTATTAGCAAATGGCCTTTTCAGCATTTTCTGGATAGCTGTTTTTAGGTAATACACATACTTAGTTGCCATTTGTCATTTTCTTCCAGATGATACTGTAAGTTATGGATCAGTTAGTAGTTCTCTACATGTCATAACAAATAATTGTCACGCAATATAGCCTATTTCAGCATGGTATGAGATGTTCCAACAGACTATGTCATCATAAGGTGAACTACATCACCATGCTCTGTATTGCTTGCAGGCTAAAACAGTATTTTTATTCTTGTTCTACAGAAAAGATTGTAATAAACAAGGATGATCCTAGCTAAACATATTGTAATACTAGTGTTAATACACCTTTCATATCAAAGGAATATTCATTAATTTCAAAAGGAAATGCAATGATTGAATAGAAAAATGTTCTTTTTGTTGTGTTGTCAGTGATACATTAACTCTGTCATCATTGAGGGGTGGAATAGCTTGGCCAGTATAGAACAACATGTACAATATTGAAGTGATACAAGTCTGACTTTTATATCCTTCTTGACTATTTACACACATTAATTAAGCACATGACATTAATTTTGAGACATACTGTTTCAAATGAAATGCTAAATTAAATTTCCTCCAGCACCTTTGTTTCTGTGAACATAAGATAGATTAAATGCTAAGATCAGTTTTTGTTGCTTCTATGAACATAACTTTTACTAGAAACTTGTACTGTGTTCCAAGATATGTTTATGCAGTCAATGTTCTTGTTTTGAAGCTGTACATTGCCTATTATCACTTTGACCTCAGTGGGCATTTGATTCAGTCATTTTCAGAATAGGTTTTAAAAACGGTTTCTCTCTCTTCTAATGTCTTAGATAAATCTGTTGCTGCTATGTTTCCTATTCAAGTGAAACTCTAAGAGGCTTTTGACAGTCATCTAAATGAAAAAGTAAATATTGTAGTGCTTAAATGAGTACTTATCTCATTGTCTTGAATGGATAACCAAATGAGTTAAACATCTTTTGATAGTGTCATACTGCACATGAGAGGGCAACATCCAGCTCATTATGGCTATAGCATCGATATCAAGTGTTGGTTATACCAGAAATACAAGAAGGGCAGGACTAGGTCTACCACATATACTGTGCACATTATGCATCACACATTGTCACTTTCTTTACCACAGGGCAACGGTGGGTTTAAAAAAAAGTATTTGTTGCAATGCAAGGAACTGAAATACATGGCATAATTACAGTGATTAAAGGAGGAAAAAGCTGTTACTAATATGTTTATTAGTAACTGGGAAGTGTTAATTACAGTGGTGTTACTCTTGGTAATATGATATGTAACAAATTTACTAAATAATCCTTATAAAAATATTTACTTCTGTATTCTTATGTCCCAGTTTGGAACTCTTCAGTAATGCAATCATGGGACTCTCTTAAGACAGAATTTAATTTTATTACACATCCAATAGAATTTATAATCTTTTCATGAACAGCTGAATAATAAAAATATCCTGCTTTTTTTTTTTCAAAAATGTAGTTAGAAGTCATGTCAGGTTTAACTAAGATGACATACTCTAATTTCCTTGTCTGCCACAACACTTGTCTTCTGCTTCTTGACAGTTGTTTGTAATGAAGGTCAGTTAAGTAGGTATTACTGCCTCTGTTAAACTGACACTGGAATAATAAATACAATATTTAGGGCATTTCATTTAAGCTTTTATGTCTTCTAAGAAATAAGGCACCTTCCTACTCAGGTTTTTTTAAATCCTGTGATTCATGTATAATTCTTTTTTTTACCTCAGATATCTCTTAAGTAGAAAGATCAGGGGTTTTTTATTGTTGCTATTCTGACTGATCTCTATGTGTTTGAGTCTTTTGCAGCTAACATTAATCCTCCAAAATGGGAAACTGTGTTATTTTTTTAATTTGACATGTTAATGCCAACATAATAGCACTGACAGTAGGGAGCTTAGATTCCTGTTCTTATAGAGATTAACAAGGATTTAAAGTACTTTTTCTAGAAAAAGATAATTATTACTATTTTCAATGTTCTTTTATATCTTAATTGTTTACCAAAGGACCTTAGGTATCACTGAGGCACTTCACAGTATTTGTGGTAAATCCTCTAAGTCAGCCTTCATACGTAATGTCTCCAACATCAAAAGAAGCAACCCAAAATATATCTTTAAGCAGTATTAACCAGCATTTCACACCTCCCTGGTAGATTTGCTAGGAAGTCAATATCCTATACAACCCTGATGTTGACCAGTATAAGTACCTATGGCATTAATATTTGTCCTAAACTGCATACCCCTTTAACTGTCAGATACACTGTTTGTGCTGGACTTCAGCCCTGTATATGCAAGCTCAGCCTCCTGCTTTCAGCTCCCAGGGAAGGTGCCTGAGAATGTGAATGTGGATGCTTTTGTTTCAGGGGAATGTGTAAACTCATACTTATGTCCAGAGAATATGTCTTTTCCCTCTGTCATTGCTCACAGTGGAGTTGGATTCAGACAAGGAGGTTTTTCCTACTATAAAAATGAGAATTATTTTGTGTTTTTTTAGTGAAAGGTTTCTTACATACGTTCTGGCAAAGAGCTTTTAGATAGCAAAACCTCAACAGGCCGGAATATATTTCTGCATGCTTAAAAGCAGGAGCACAAAAAAGACCATTTGGCTGTGCTTCCTTGCAATTTATTTAAGTTTTATTAATTTCCATTACTTTATGAGTGGAGGCAGGGAAAGGCACAAAGAACATTGGACCAAACAAACAGGAAATCATCAATGTTTGCCTGAAGGAAGGCAGATCTGCACTACTGCTTCATACTAGGTTTTGATGTATATTGCTCCTGGTCCTCCTCAAGCCAAAGGAATGTATTAAGGAAGAGAGAAGGTACTAACATACTTTTCTGAGTCAAGTCCTTTGTGTATATTTGTAACTGTGATGCTAACTGCAGTTTTTCAGTTTCTCAGATGTGTATTTGCCAAGTGTGAGAACATTCCTCCTCCTGGGCTGTATTGCATTCTCTGGAGTGGCAGGTATAGCAGAAATGCACAAAGAGGAAAAGGCCTTCATTTCCAAAGCCTTGAATTGTAGTTCTTTCAGGCTTTAAGGGTATATTGCCAGTCACTGTATTTAGTCTGTCTATAGAAGGAGATATATGCTTTATTTTTCTTGTAAACTGTCACCTGTAGCTTTGTAACTGATTGGGTACTGATTTATTTCACACGTATGACTCGTTTTTGAAATAGATTGAAGAATTTGTAAGGAATCTTTAAGCTACCCCTCGAAAACAAGATAGATGTTTAAAATATGACCTTACCTCCTGGTCTGAGTTTTTTATAGTAGCAAGAGTGATACATT
The DNA here is from genome assembly GCA_013389865.1 of Piaya cayana. NCBI lineage: Eukaryota > Metazoa > Chordata > Aves > Cuculiformes > Coccyzidae > Piaya > Piaya cayana. The sequence goes on along the minus strand of WAAB01021071.1, from coordinate 93,716 downwards.
TTTACTGTTGTCTTTTTATTTTTGAGGGTTTTTTTACAGGACACCTATTCCTTGCTTTAAAGTGGTGTTTGTGTTTTTGTTGTGTTTTTTTTAATCCACTTCTACAGTAAAAAAAATGTTCTGTTTCTTGATGTTGCATACTTTTAAATCTACATAATATTTCTTGTCAAGATAGATACTGTGAAATATTAGTTAATATTCATCTGTCTAAGAATCTTGTACACAATATGAAAATAACTGAAAACTTAAGTATAGTCTGAGGATTAAGTCGGTCATGCAATTTTAACAGGAAATTGTATGTATGTTTGGCAGTACAGTAATCCCAGTTCCACAGTACTAGTAGAAACTAACTAGTACGTGTTTGCTGTCCTGGGTATTGCATTGCTATGGGATTTGAAAGCAAAGCCCTTGAACAAGGCACACACATAAGGGGTTTTTTTTAATGCTCAGTACCAGATGATACCCTTGTATAGTTAAAGTGAAGAGAATGAAATAATTTTTAAATAATTCTGGTTCTTAATCCTTTTTTTGATACTGTCATCTGTTAGCTCTTATTATTGGGTGAACAAGCAATCCCGTAGATTTTAAAAAGTCTTGATTTTGATAAAAATATCAAAAGCCATCACAATTTTCTGCTTTCATCTTCCTTCAATGGTTTTATGTGGTTTATTGCAAGAAGGTTGTATTACTGAACAATAAAACCATAACAAAAATATGGACACAGCCTATGTTTGAATTTCAATCAGAACAACAAACTATGGCCTTGGAATGCAGCATGAAACTGGAAATATACACCATGATTCCAGTACAAAACAAAGGAGGTATTTTACATAACTCAGAAATCATTCCTTTGTGAGCAACCGAGAAGGTGGTCTGATTTGTAGAAAGCAGTAAGTGTTGGCTCTTAGGAACCTTATAGGTGAGAAAGTTACAAATCTACTGGCACCTTAATATGCGAGGGCTTTATAGAAAGGCCTGATGTTGTTATGGGGGTTTGTGTTGTTACTGATATGACACTTAGGATAGAATAAATGTATAGCTTCTGTACAGTTGTAGTACGGCTGCTGCCAAACCCATAGACCTTTTCTACTGTCTTGCCTATTTTTCAGGTTTTTTGCAGCCTGACCTTGTAGTGAGGCATTGCTGCTATGAATAGTTGGTGAAAGCTTACCCTTTCTTCTCTCTTTGAAAAATAAACCTAGGGCTATTCATGATATCTATCAGCATTTAGAAAATCTGTTGGACCATAGCTTAAAAAGTTTGTATCCTATTTCATTTCCAGTTGTCTTGTCCTACAAAATACCCCTGAGGCCTATTCTGATTGGAAGGGACATGTAGAAACTCTTTTTGCAAGGATTCTCAAGAACATATGGGGATGTGATGATTTCAAGGGAGTTGTGCTTTTATTGGAACTGATAAGCTTGTCCTAGTTTTTAGTTGAATTTCTTGTCTTTATAAAACACTGCATGCATTGCAGAGGGTCATTTTTTACTTGTAACATTAATTACATATTTGTCTCTAAATATCTCTAATTAAAAGAGATTTAATCTTGTATTATTTTATTATATAACTCATAAACTAGTTGTTGATGTAATGTTTTAAATAGTTACCTGAGGAATTTTAATTTTTTTTATAAAAACATCTCACAGACCTGTAAGACAGTATGTTTTGCAGTCCTAATTGTTAAAAAAGACTAATTGAAGTTAATGAAATCAATGATCTTTTAAATAACGCTTTAGCCTGCTGTGTCCTGTCAAAAGGCATATGCTATTACGTCTGATTAAAATCTTATTAAACTCTCTAGTGGTAAAATAAAAATATCTGTATTATCAATGATCTTTTTGTAAAATCCCTAGTGGTTAGAGTAATTAACAGATATTTTTATTTTTTATTTGATTTGATTTAATTTTTAATGCAGCACTTTATTTTAGGTTTATAGCTACCTCCTGACTGTAAAGCTGGCAACAAAAGATAGGAGCAATTAAAACAATGGTTAGTAATAAACAACAATTCGTCAAGCAAGGACTCTGTTGAGACAACAGGGGGAAATTAATTACGTACAAGGCACATGCCATGGAAAAATCCTACAGGAAGCCTACCTCACTCTGCACTGTACTATTATAGTCTCTGTAGGTGCCAGTAACATGTTATAACTTAAGTCATGTTTAGCCTGACCCAGCTTCAAAATCCCTTTACCTGATTCATATTCCATGTGAATGACATTATCTGTGTTTCTCCTGCAATACATATGTGCTTCCACAGGAACAAGCAAGTATCTACACGTTAAGCATTCTGTAGACTTGCAAAAAAACTCTGTTCTATTAGACTAACTACCACAATTGTTTGTATAGCATGGATCCCACAAACTTTGTCTGATTTTTAAAGAACTTCCGAGCAGAGTATTTTTTGCAGTCAGAGGTTTTAGATGCTGCATTATGTACAGCTCATGTACTTGACAATACTCAAAGCAGAAAAAAATACGTCACTCTTTTTATAATACAGAATATTTTAGGAATATTTTTTACCTGAACATTCTGAAAAAAAAGAAATTAATTACTTAGTGCTAGCTATTTAAGTATAAATATACTTACATAGGTTATCTACTGATGGTTGATTCTGTCACAGAATTTTCATTAAGAGTTTAAGGAAGTTCAATCCTGTTGGTAATTTTAAGGTTTCTTACAATTATAGCAGAGCAGCTAGAGAGGCCTCTCAAAGGTGCAATTCTTATCTTATCAAGACCTTTGTTAATTAAACTAATGGAAATGGAGTAGAATTATATCTGTGATGGCTTTTCTTTAATGTAGAATAAGACATTAATTTAAAACACTAGGTGATAAAACAGTAAGTCATGCGGCCACAGTAATTTCTGAGTCTGTGGGATTTTTAGATTTTGTTAGGTGAAGATGAATATCTGACATTTGTTGTATTGAACTGTTTGAAATGTTATGCTATTTGAAATTTTATGCTGTTTATGAGATCACTGGGGTCCAAGCAATGTTCATCCACTAGGAAGATTCATGCAAATAAGTGCATGTTTAAAGAATGAAACAAGGTACCACAACATTTTGCAGCAAATAGCACCATATTTTTTTGTTAGTAAGTATGTTTGTGAGATTATATCTATTATATAAGGTCATGCTGGAGGAGCAGTCAAGATGATATGCTGAATATCTCTTAATTGCTTTCATTCTGCCAGGCTTTAAGTATGAAAGGAGTAGTAAACTGTTATCAAGCATTTACTCTGTAAGCATGTTTGTTTGATTTTAGCCTTAATGAATGTTAGCTTTCTCTCTTAATTTCTGCTCAGTGAAAAACAAACGCAAAATAGTGTTGCTAGTCAGAAACAAAGGGTAGTGAAAGTGACATTTATTAAGTGTGATTTATCTAATCTCCATCCACGCCTGTCATCAGGGGGCCTGTGTGCACAGACACTTTTTTTGCCCCCAGAATTTCGTCATTTCTAGGAAGTACTGTGAATCCGATTTCTCTTTCAGCTTCTTCTGAAACTACTAGCCCCTCTCAAGACTTTCTTTGACAGTGATGGTGCTCTGAAGTACCTTTCCCCACCTTTTTCCAGAGGCAATTCTTGTAGTAGAGATTTATAGTGATATTAAATGTAGAAACACTAAAACAGGTGTGAATAGAGAATGAAGGGAAATGCCTGGATGTGGAAGCAAGAGAAGGAAGGGAAGAACAGCTTTCATAGTTGCAGGTACTGGTGATACTGGGTTACCCAAATTGTCAGGATCACAGCACATCAGCATGCAACTTCTCAGTGTGCCCAACTGGGGAAAGCACAGAAGAACCTCAGACAAGAGACAACTCACAGCCAGTCTGAAATAAACTCAACCCATTCAAAAATTACCATAAAAGGTATAGAATATATTTAGAGACCTAACATACCCAAATGAGGAGATTAAAGTCCATTCACAGAAGTTGAAGAGGAGAGATGCCTCATTTTATTAATCATTATTAGATCAAAAAAGCAACACATGGTCATGCCTAAGAAAAAAAGAGAGGTAATGAGGACTTGATAGCCAGAACCTTTATATGTTATCACAAATTCTGGCTGAATCATTGAGTTCATATGTCTTGTGCCCAAATGCTGAGCAGTTTACTTGGGTGTAAGCACCTCAGTGTGTATGAGAACATGGCTGTGTGAGCAAAACCAGTTTTGTTTTAAAGTAAAATTGTTTTTTCCTCCCTCAAGTTATTACACTGAACATTGCTATATAGTTGTATTAATGTTGCAGCATGTTTTCCTTCGCTGTCAAAGTGATTTTTTCTATCTTTTAATGCTCGTCAATATTAGTGCATGAACTAGGTTTGTAGGGTATAAGCCAGAGGGCTGGCAAGTGCTGCTTGCCTGCATAGATGAGTGTCTTTCCTCCCTCACCACCTGGAGTGGATTCCACAAGACACGTGCAAGATGCAAGTCATGGTGAGCATAGGGTGTATTACTGGAAAGGATTGTAAAGGAGTTTTTAAAAAAGCTGAAAACCACTCAGAGCAAGCTACTAAGGAGTTCATAAAGTCAGGTCTTTAATATCAAGGAATCTAACTTTTAACAGCAATACCCCAATTGAGAACATTACTGGTGAGGAGAAAATGTAAAATTATCACTAGTATAAGTTATGTCCTCCAAGCCCTTTAAGATATTGAAAGCTAGACTTGTAATAAATGGTTTCCTGACTATAGATGAAAACAAGCATGAGATTTAGTGCTTTCTTAACCTGGGGCTTAAAATGGAAAATGCTTGTTCGTATTGCCAGAAAAACTTTGCTGAGAACATACACGTAATTGGGGTCTTCAGATTTATCTTGCTATGTCATTTTTTATAAGAAGTTGTACTCTGTTTTCATAATAAGTTTTAGAATTACTGGGGAGTTTATGGTCTGGACCTCTGCTAAAACCATCATCATGAGGAAATACACAGAGAAATTATAGAATATAGAACTGGATGGCTATAAAAGTTGGTTAAGAATGGCTATTGGCAATTTTTATATCAACTTTATTTATCACTTTTTACTATGCAGTTAAGTTTCATTCATACAGGGAAACATTTATGAGAAAATGAATGCATGTTTATGAGAAACAAACTGAGATTGATCAGTTGTGTTCAATAATAACCCTCAGACATCAGTGTTGTCTTGACTTAATATAGATAGATCTGAAATTTATTTATTGAACAACCCCTGTGGAATTCTCTGTCTCTTGGCTCACCTAGCTTAAAGCTTTGAACGTAAACTTCTGTGCTTTTACAATCTAGACTGTCTGCCAGAAATACAAGATACGTTTTCCCCAGTATCTATGAGATCTCATGAACTTCACTCACCCTAATATGTTTAAAAGACTCTTCAATTAATTAGTATTTCCTAATGATTTTTAAATTTCACAATCCTACTTGTGGCATGGATATTACTGCTTCTGGTGTGCTGCACTGTAGAGAAGGGTATGATCCTGAGACTTCATCTGTTTTATCAGACTAAGGAACTTTATCTTCATTTGAAATCTGCTTTGATACATCTGTGTTTGAGGATTTGAAAGCGTTGCCTGAGAGAAGTTTTTTATTAGGAAAAGTGATGGAGACTGTCAATAAAGACTTATAGCTTGTTGAATTGTTTGCGCCAAGTTGAATGTTGAATATGGAGAGTTTTAACAGCAAGTAGACAGTTTAATGGAGAACAATTTTTCACTAATTTCATGGCAGTCCTTTTAGTAGAATTAAAGGTCATTCATTAAATATGGGCTATATGTAGGAAATATTAATGCCATACATTAGAATAATAATGGAAATTCTTGATGTTTACCCCACCTGTGTTTGCCAATGTCTATAGTGTGAGAACTGTTTCACAGATGTAACAGAATCAAAGTTTTCTCAGAATAAGCTTCATCTTCCTCCATAAATCACTGTGATCTACAGATTTATGTCATGGCTTGCTACATACATTTATAGTCTTTACCCTATAAGTAGCATCAGTGATATTTTAGAATAATTGCTGATAAATAAATTCCTAGCTGTTTGGCATGTGCTTCAATAATGCCCACTCTTCTTACAGTGATTGTTAAGCAGAATCACTGCTGTGTAATCAGAATGACTTCTCAGAAGTTTTGTAGAAGGATGGAAGTGCAAAGACAAAGGGAAGTCTGAATTAAGCTCTTTTAACAGTTTATGCCTCTATCAAATCTCCTGGTTGTCATCCATTCAAATGTGTGAGTCTCTTGCCATTTCAAATGGTACGTTCACTCATTTCCTTTAAGAAGTTATACTTTGTGGAAGTTTTCTTATGAAATACTTGAGAACTGCACAAGCCTCCAGTGTGGAAAAGAAAGTATAGAATGGACAAAAAAGATGAAAACTCTAAGTATACTTTAAAGAAAGTCTTAGGTGTATGTTTGGTACATATTTATCTACAGCAGAAAGATCAAGGACTTTTCACATGAAAACTCTGTTCTTGGCATTACCAGTTAATTAGTCCTTGAGTATCCCTTTTATCTGTAACTTTGAAATGTTGGAGCTATTTGATACCTATCACCCAAAGTCAAAAGGATTTCAGTGTGGGGAAAAGGGGATGATACATCCATGGCTAAGTAGCTGTGAACTCTTGATGTTTTCAGAACTTGGCAGTCTGTGGCAATGCTGTTTCACAGAGGCTGAAGAAACTGTGCAGAGTACATTTCTTTATCCAATATAGCATTTTACAGGTGTCTTCATTAAGAGGATCTGCCTGCTCTTCGTCTCTATATGTCTGCTCTGAATAATCTTGTCTGTGCTCTGCACAACAATTTTAGAGCAGTGCTTCTCACTCTGACTCAATTACCGCAGGTAAAAAGGACACTATCCTTAAGCAGCGAATTAAGGGAGAGGCATAATTAATCTCCTCTCCTATGTAGTCGAGGATGAAATGTGAAGTAGTTATGAGGATTTAATTCCTTCCTGTATATAAGGAGCTTTGAAGTTTTTGACAGGAGGCCCACAGCTCTGAGATTTTCTATACTGACGGTGACTGAATAGAAAAATAAAATTATATTATGCGTCTAAAGGCTGTCTCGAGTACTTTATTCCTTGAGAGATTAGACTGTAATGATGTTTGGGATACTAGGCAGTTTCACACTCAGAAGAAGTGGCAAAAATACTCCTACAGCTCTATTTGTAGATTGTGCATGTCATTCAAGGGAGTAGGAAAAAAGGAAAGAGGGTGGGGTATGTGCTATATGAGATGTTAGATAATGAGGTGGTAAATGATTTCTCTGTTCCTTCTTTTCTGAGTGTGAGGTAAATACAGGATACATGAGCTAGCAGCTTGGCCTCAGGATTTTATTTGACTCCTCTTCCCTTGATTTCAGTTCAGCTGTGGCTTACTACTACTAACCATCCTTCCCTCAAAAGTGGTCCTGAAGAGTGCGAAAAGTGTCTGTGTGAAGCTATTTGTATATCAGGATCTCTAAGTAGCCAGGCCTGGACAAACTCTGCAAAGATTTAATTATGTAAAAAAAAGAAAACAGAAAACACCCTCCAGAGCACTTGAGGTTATTGAGACAGAGTTTTCTATGTCCTTCTTCATCCGGAGCATTTTTCTCTGACACCAGGGTATTGATTACTCATTGCTTTCTTCCTCGGTCAAGAAATGGTTGCTTTTACAGTCATAGGAGCCAACATCAAAGAACTCTGTGCATCATTTTACCCAAAAATGACTACAAAGTGAGCTTTAGCACCTGCCATTGTTACCATGACAGTAGCCAAGTGACTACTTTATTGGTTTCATAGAGATAGATATCACACTCTGCTGTTCCCTGATTCTACATTGCATTATAGGCCAGTCAACTGGAAATCACTCCTCAGCCTTCAGGTTTGCCAGGGTATCTACAAGTGCAGGAGGCACAGCTGATCTGTTATACTGTTACGTCTGTTTATTACTTGAATCTTTTTTTTTTTTTTTTTCAGATTCCATCCAAGTTTTTAATTTTAGAATTTTAGACTGTGGACTGAGTACATGACATATGAGACTTTTCTATTTATGTATTTTTATTTTGCCTCTTGTAAGGGAGCCCATGCTTCTTGACTGAAAAATACATAACTCAATTGTTAAGGCTTGTACTATTGGGATAAAAATAAAGGTTTCTTTGCATTACTTCTGTGAGGTGTTTACAGTTTGAACCTCTGTGAGGTACTTTACCTAGTATATTTCACACTGCATAACAAATGTGAGAGATTAGGCTGTGTTACATAGCAATTACTTCTTATCTCCTGCATATTTCCATATACCTGTAAGTAAATGTACTGCTCACATGTAAAGATATAGCCAAATATTATCACTGACTCAAAAGCTGCTGCTTTACTGTATTATTCATTCGGAAATGCAACATTCTTGCTAGAAGTGCTTTTATTGAAGACATTCACTTAGTGCTTTTTTTCAACACTCATTGATTTTTTTTTTAACAAATGGCAGGGGGATACTACTTTGCAGACAACACAAGGCTGTTGGTTTATATCCAGACCCTACTTACCTTCTCTTAGTAGCTGATTGACTCATAGTTCATTCTGAGCTGAACTGAAATTTTTTTTTACCTGAAATCCTTAACCTACTTTTGCATAAGGTTTTTGTGGGTTTTTTTTTTAATCATCCTATTGTTTAATGTTATTACTAGAAGGAAACAAGTAAAGGAGATTCAAAGATGATGATGCTCTTGAGAAAATCATTAATTGAATTGAGACACTAAATTCAAAATGGTACATTAGGTAGGTAAAAATCGGCTTTTGGAATAAAATCAGGGCTACATTTATCAACATTTGTTTCATGAAAAGGTTTTTCTAGTTCAGCATTGTTCATTCATTAAATGACCTTTCTGAGGACAACAAACTGTCACCTTTAAGGCTCATGAATTAATATATTTGTCTTATGATATAACTATCAAGTCTTTTGTAAGCAATAAGTTTAACACACATGCGCCCTTTCATATAGAGTTGAAAATATGTGCAGAGCAAAGCAGAGGTTTTAGCAGAAATACAAGCTATATAAAGGAAGTGGGTAAATTTTGGTGACACAGCCCCCTCAGATGACTTCTGATCCAGGTTTATTTTGCATGCAGGAAGTGAGTGTCTTTCTGCTAGAGCTTCTGCATTAATGTTAGCCATTTCCTTTAAAGCCCTTGCAAAAACGTACTATAAATTTTCAAGTGTGTTGTTGTTTTCATTTTAAAGCTAGGAATTCAGCCACTTTTTGAATGTGAATGTATTTGCCTCCTTAATGCTCAAATTCAGTCTTTCTGAAATCACTGGCTTAAAAATCCATTTGTTACTGAGACAGCAGGAGTCCTTTCCTGGGTGCTGCTAATGCACATGTCACTTTCTTCCTCTTCTGCTCCCTCAGATAGCATTGTCTGCGGCTGAAAAAATATCATATAAATATAAGGGAAAACTTGGACTAGGAACAAATATTGTTATTTAGAAAAAGATATAGGTTTAAGAAGTCTGATTGGATTGAAATTCAGGTTTCCAAGGTGTGCTTTATCTTAAGCAAGCAAAAAAAGAAACCTTTTTTCAAGAAACCTTTCCTATTTTCATTTCCTCCTCATTGTGTT
>WAAB01021071.1:36859-83429 GCA_013389865.1 Piaya cayana | reverse complement strand
TTGATTTTTTTTTTAACAAATGGCAGGGGGATACTACTTTGCAGACAACACAAGGCTGTTGGTTTATATCCAGACCCTACTTACCTTCTCTTAGTAGCTGATTGACTCATAGTTCATTCTGAGCTGAACTGAAATTTTTTTTTACCTGAAATCCTTAACCTACTTTTGCATAAGGTTTTTGTGGGTTTTTTTTTAATCATCCTATTGTTTAATGTTATTACTAGAAGGAAACAAGTAAAGGAGATTCAAAGATGATGATGCTCTTGAGAAAATCATTAATTGAATTGAGACACTAAATTCAAAATGGTACATTAGGTAGGTAAAAATGGGCTTTTGGAATAAAATCAGGGCTACATTTATCAACATTTGTTTCATGAAAAGGTTTTTCTAGTTCAGCATTGTTCATTCATTAAATGACCTTTCTGAGGACAACAAACTGTCACCTTTAAGGCTCATGAATTAATATATTTGTCTTATGATATAACTATCAAGTCTTTTGTAAGCAATAAGTTTAACACACATGCGCCCTTTCATATAGAGTTGAAAATATGTGCAGAGCAAAGCAGAGGTTTTAGCAGAAATACAAGCTATATAAAGGAAGTGGGTAAATTTTGGTGACACAGCCCCCTCAGATGACTTCTGATCCAGGTTTATTTTGCATGCAGGAAGTGAGTGTCTTTCTGCTAGAGCTTCTGCATTAATGTTAGCCATTTCCTTTAAAGCCCTTGCAAAAACGTACTATAAATTTTCAAGTGTGTTGTTGTTTTCATTTTAAAGCTAGGAATTCAGTCACTTTTTGAATGTGAATGTATTTGCCTCCTTAATGCTCAAATTCAGTCTTTCTGAAATCACTGGCTTAAAAATCCATTTATACTGAGATAGCAGGAGTCCTTTCCTGGGTGCTGCTAATGCACATGTCACTTTCTTCCTCTTCTGCTCCCTCAGATAGCATTGTCTGTGGCTGAAAAAATATCATATAAATATAAGGGAAAACTTGGACTAGGAACAAATATTGTTATTTAGAAAAATATATAGGTTTAAGAAGTCTGATTGGATTGAAATTCAGGTTTCCAAGGTGTGCTTTATCTTAAGCAAGCAAAAAAAGAAACCTTTTTTCAAGAAACCTTTCCTATTTTCATTTCCTCCTCATTGTGTTATTTTTTTCCCAAACTTCTTAGCATACGCTTCCAAGAAAATCTCCATAAAAATACAACCATGTGAAGTGTCTTGAATTGTTCCTTTCGAGTTATTTTTAGTGGTGGTATCATGTGAACTTTGACCTTTTTTTCTCCTTGTCCTTTGTCTTCTCTCTTCTTCTGCTTAAGCTTGACTCCTTGGGCTCAGGGGCTTTTTACTACTCTGACCTAAGAAATTCTTCCTTTTTTAATTCTACACCTGAAAATTCAGTTCCCTGTATAAGACATTTCCCATCTCTTAATCCAAGTCCTTCTTGAAGGCGTGTCCACTCGGGAGGGTCAGAAATGGGCGCTAATTGTAATGAAGTCCTCATCACTGTGTAAACGAATAACAATAAAATGTAGTAAGATGAAGAGAATTGTTAGGATTTGGAAAAACTTCATGGTCCAACTCTTAACAACACAAATTTTTAGGTTAGATTCTATTTCCCTGTAAGCAATCTGTGCAATAAACAGGAGGAATTGCAGAATATTCTTAATATTGCTGTGAACAAATGAATGTGGATGCCTATATTGATTTTGGAAAAAGCTTTCACTTGCTTATTTCATAATATAGGAATTTTGAGTGGCTAGAGGAGTTTAGCTTTGCTCTTCTAGTGCGAGGAAGAAGGCAATGAATCCATGGCTGATATTCTCTCACAAATGCTGCAACATGGAAGCTATAGCAATAGTTTGACATATGGTTTGATTCTTAATAATCATAGAATCATTAGGTTGGAAAAGGCCTTTGAGATCATCAGCTCCAAATGTACCAGGCACCTAATCTATCCATCTCTTAAACACCTCCAGGGATGATGAATCCATCATCTCCCTGGGCAGCCTGTTCCAGCACCTGATAACCCTTTATGTGAAGAATTTTTACCTAGTGTCCAATCTAAACTTCCTCTAACACAGTTTAAAGCCATTCCCTCTTGTCCTACCACCTGTTACCTCGGAGAAGAGAACAGCATCCACCTCTCTACAACCTCTCCTTGTAAACAACGATCAGGTCTCCTCTCAGCCTCCTCTTTTTTGACCTTCTTGCATACTAATGCTCTGTGTTATCACTTTAAAGAAGAATGTGGCATGAAAAGTACGCAGTTAGTTTTCAGAGAATTGAAGTTACTTAGAGCAAGTGAGTGAGTCACCAAACTGATTCTATATTACCTCAAACTACAACAGAGGCCAAAAACTGAACATGGTATTCGAGATGCAGCCTTACCAATGCTGAATACAGGGGCACAGTCACTTCCCTGGTCTTGCTGGCCAGGACATCATTGGTCTTCTTGGCCACTTGGACTTAATGTTGGCTGATTTTCAGCTGACTGTCAACCAGAACCCCCAGGTCCTTTTCTGCCAGGCAACTTTCCAGCCATGCATCCTTGAGTCTGCAGTGTTGCATGGTTTTGTTGTGGCCCAGGTGCAGGAGCTGACAGTTAGCATTGTGGAAGCCCTTAGAGCTGGCCTCTGCCCACCTACCCAGCCTGTTCAGATCTCCTCTTCTCAAGGAGAACAACACTTCCTCCCACCTTAGTGTCATCTGCAAACTTACTGAGGGTGCTCTCAGTTCCTTCATCCAGATCATTGATAAAGTTATTGAACAGAATCGGACCCAGCACCAAGCTCTGGGGAACACCACTTCTGACTGACAATCAGCTGGATTTAACTCCATTCATCACCTGGTTTTGGGTCCAGCCATCCAGCCAATTTTTTACCTGGCAGAAGTTATGCCCATCCAGGCCATAGGTAAATAGTTTCTCAAGAATACTGTGAGAAATGGTGTCAAAGGCTTTACTGAAGTCCAGGTACACTACATCCAAAGTCTTTCCCTGATCCACTAAGCAGGTAACCTTGTCATAGAAGGCAATCAGTTTAATTTGGTAGGACCTGCCTCTCTCAAACCCATGTTGAATGAGCCTGATCATCTGGTTGTCTTGTGTGTACTTTGAGATAGTACTCAAGATGACCTGTTCCATGACTTTCCCTGGAACTGAGGTCAGACTGACAGGCCTGTAGTTTCCAGGATCCTTCTTCCATTCCTTCTTGTAAATGGGCTAAATGTGCCAATCTCCAGTCAAGTAGAGTTCCCCAGCCAGCCAGGACTGCTGGTAAATGACGAGTCAAGCATATAGTTTGATTGTTGCAATATCAATTAAGGAGTTTAATTTTAAGTGCTGAAGTCAGAAAACCTGGCTTAAAATTGTGCCTGAATTAGGAAGAGGAAAGATTAAGCATAGGAAAATAAGATATGAATTTCAAATGTCTTTACTCCTAAAATTAAGGAGGCAAAAGGACAATGAAAATTCATTTGGTCTATTTCCCTGCCTAAGACATATTCTTTTATTCTGACATTATTCTGGCAAGCGTGACTGTTTTAAAAGAATCCCAAAGATATAGTCAGCAAATTTTTCCATCAGTATTCTGGTATTTTAAAGTACAGTCTTAACCTTTAGCCCTTGTAATTGCTATTTAGTTTCAAACCTAAACCTTTCCTGATTGTTTTACTGTTTGTGTTAACTGACTATTTTGGACTACATTATGCACTAAAAAGAAGCTATTTTAACTTGTGTAAAATGTTGCATTATAATTCATCATGCATGTCATTCTTAATATGGTACAGATGCATGTTTATTTTTAATTTGAAAACTATTGTCATTTCTCCACAGTTTTTCCTCCCGTAGGATAAGTAAACCCATTTCTTTTGTATTCTCCTTCTTTTTTATTCTTCCAGGCATTTGTCTTGTTCTTCCAGGCCTCTGCTTCTATCTAACAGCGCTCGTTAGGCCCTTCTGAGGCTAAAGAGATGGGGTTAAGTGATTTATAGTCCGTCTGCCTCTTCTGTTTGCTATGCACATCAATGGAAAAAGCTGATACGAAAGGAATGAAACTGAGCTGTACTATATTGTATGTTCTTTTTGCACCTAATTCGTGACAGTTATTGATAAATTCCAGGACTGGAAAATACCACTTCATGATGATACAACATAAGAAAAGTTGTGCAGTACACAATTTCATATAGTATCTTTCAGTAACGTTATCCCGTTTTGTTGTGAATTATGACAAATTTAGTGGAGTTTTAAGCAGCTTTATAAGTCAGCATCTGATCAATAGTACTAACTAATGACTTTTAAATCTCCATTGGTGACAAGCAGGGCTGGTTCAAATGTGTGTGCTAGATATTAATGTTTAAGATGGAGTTTTACCACTTCAGATTGTAATACAGAGTAATTACTACTGCCTTTAGTGTGTCGGGATGCTAAATTTCTTTCAGGAAAATGTAAGGCCAGCTCTTTGGTGTCAAACATTTCTTTGGAATCTTTAGATAGCAAGTAATTAGGAAAATAATTCTAATATTAATTGGTTTAGTAAAAATACTATTCCTTGTAATAGCAGGTAATTTTATAAATTTTGCTTAAGCATTAACCTGCAAATAGACCCAACCTAACCTCTGTCAAAGCTCTTCTGGATTTTTCTGATGATTTCATTGTGCAAGGCATCTGTAACATCTATCTTTATGAAATAGTTTGTCTTAACTTAAAACCAATAACTTTTGAGTTTGAGTGAACAGAATTGCTCCTTTTTCTATTGAAAGATATTTGAAAAAGAAAAAATAAGTGCAATTCTTTTTGTTTCAGATGCCAGAAGAAATCTGGACTTGCAGAGTGCTGGTGAAAGTTGGGACAAAAAAATCTCACTGGAGACCCAGTGCATAGAATTATCCCATGATCTTGATTCAATGCCAAAAAAGTCACTGATAACGTGATGGGTTTTTATTTATGAGGTCATATCTATGCTGCTGACATTTTAATTGGAAGTTTTAAAAATGACTCTCAGGAAAGGATATATGTGCTACAAAATTTTGAGAGATTTCAGATCTTAAAAAAAGGTATTTGCATGATTGTCACACAGAAGGGCATAATTTCTTTGGTCCTTGCTAAGGGGCCCCATCTGTTGCTCTTACCACCACTTTGACCGCTCTGTTCTAAGTTACCTTTGGTTTGGGGGCTTGGTCAGCTGTGAAGTATCATATACATGAAAATTGTCAGGGTTGACTAAATCAAGTTATGAAAGGGTGTAGAAAGAGAAGATTGTATTGGTTGTGATCAGGAAATGGAATCTATACTGGAAGGAAATTGTATTTAAAATAAGATTGACCAATAAACCCCAAAAGAATAAGAGATATTTGAATCAAATAGATAATATCCACTGGGCACTGTATTGGTTAATACCATGTTGGGAGGACATAAGTAAGGAGCTGCATAATTTTGAAAGTGGAAGAGGATTTTATTTCCATGTGGTTCTTACACATTTTGATGTAATTTCCCCTGAGAGGCATATTGATACTCCTTAAAATATATGGTTCAATAAAACGTAGAAATATATAATGAAGATACTAATTTTGTAGGAGTTTATGTGACTTAGCAACAGAAATATTTCTTATTCTAAAAGAAGAAAGTGCAGGATTTAAAAATGTGAAGTAACAGAAATAAAATGTAAACTATTCTCTATCTTTACATTCAATGTTAACCAGCCTGGAAATAAGATTCTTAAAGAAATTTAATTATCCTTTAATTTCTTTTCTCCGTCCCGTCCGGTCCCCGACGCCCCCCCCATTGTGGTGCAATAAGAGGGCTGAAATGGCACTGAAGTGGCAGTTTTAGGATGTTTCCTTCCCATTTTCACAAACTTAGAGCAGCCAATGTTCCTGATTATCAAGTAAGATTTACAGAAACTTCTCTTGGTTACTGGTAGGTTTGTGGCACTGTGAAAATTCACCATCACAGGATAGTGCCTTTGGGGCTTTCTGATAATTTTGGAAATGAACTCTTTATAAACTGATCTTTTATTTTGCTTTCACTTTTTAAACATTATTTAAATCAACATTTAACGTGATGGGTAGCTACCCTTTGAAAATGGCCTTCTTATGAGCTCCAAAGCAGTCCTTTCCCATCATTTATGGGCAGAAAGTGGTCTCCAAAAATATCTTTCTGCTATAAAATTGTACTTGTTTGGAAACCATTTAAAATTATAGCACTTAATGAGCCTAATCTAAAATTACTGTACTAAATGAGTTCAATTAAACTCTCACATAAATGTCCCCCTGTATTTTTATGCTCTGTCGTTGTTTTTATCTCTGTGTGTACTGTTTGTCATATAATCTGATTGGCTACATGTTAAAAATACATATTCTTTTGACTGGATTTGTTCTCCTTTTTATACTGAAGCTCATACTAACTAGTCATAGTGGCCTTATTGGACTAGTATTTACAGCACCGTAACTGACAACATGTCAACAATTTCTCTTTCTGCTAACCGCAGGTATTTCTCTTTTTTTATGGTTTTTAAAAAAAAAAAATCACCCAAAATTTAAAAAAAGACAGTCATTTTGACTGAGAATAACTCTTATTGACGTCAGAAAGTTTAAACACTAAGACCAACTTTAAAAAAACCCCTAATATTTCTCTATCGTCTTTTTCATCTGGCACTTCTTCTAAAAATGATTTCATGAAGTAATTAATGCCACACATCAATAAGGTAAATATTCAATTGTGATCTGGGACAATATCTAATGATCTTAATATATTTCACAGGAAGAGTCAGCATAATTTCTTCTGATGATAGGCGGCAGCTAATGTGCTCATGAGAACCTATTCAGGTACATTATAGCTTCTTTTACTGCTCCCTGTTTCTAGCTTCCAGCTATATAATTAATTTGATAATGTAAGTCTTGACAGGTGGTTTTAATTTTCTGAACCACTGAGAGGGAGACATGGGATTACAGTCAGGCAATATAAATATCACCAATATATTTATTTCAGTATGATTGTTTTGGTTGATTTTCTTACAAATGTGTAAGGATATTTTACTGGTTTGGAACAAATGAGTGCAAGGGATTTAGGCTGTTTGTAGAGTCAGTTCATTATATCAGTGGAACAAGAACATGTTTTCAAAAGAATAATTTTCCTATGCGCTTTCCCTGTAATTTTTGCTGTAATAATATTTTTTGATGCACAAGTATCATGCTGGAGTACATCTTCATATGCTAGCAAGAGTCGTATAAGTTGGAGACCTTTGTTTTAATAGACATATCTCTGAAAAGGAGGTTTAAGAATTTTAAAAGCTATACCTTAATGATACAGCAGTTACAGAAATGCTAACATCTAGTAAAAGGAAATGCTGCTCTCCTCACCATCCATGACAGTTTTATCATTTTTGCTTAAACTTGTCCTTAAATGTCATACAGTGCCAGAATGAAAAACTGAGGAGTTTTACCTGTTTTACTCTCATCACTGTACTAGTGGATTGTCTTGCAGTTGTGGATTAATTTTAACTCAAATATCCACGAAAGGCAAAGCAGTAAAAAACCCCCCAAACCTAAACCAAGGCAAGAAATAAGATGAAAACGTCTTCAAGAGAATCTTATAAAATATTTATACGTTTGGTTTTGTTACTCGGGCTACTCATGACCTCAAATTGCTTCATCTTTTTTTCCCTGAGTAGCAGCCAGTCAGTGTAAGTCTCTTAAGTCTTTTTAGAAGCAACAGCTTAGGAATTATCTCCTTGTACTGTTCATAATGAAGTTCAGAGAGTTCTTAAATCTGCAAGAATGATGGTTTTTAGGAATTTTTTTTTTGCATGCTGAAACTTCTAGCATATGAAGGTAGCATTCCTATATAGATTAACATAACTAGAACATTGTCTAGCATTGTTTTTTTCAAAAGAAAGAAAAATCTACATTTTTACAAATGCATGGAGGTGACACACCGGGACATAGCTAAATTAAGAACTTTTAAAAGGTCTGAAGAATAAATATATTCAGAAGGAGTTTGTTTTCCTTTTGGGGAAAAATGTTTGCGTAATGAAATACCAGTTCCTTGAAACCAAACATTTATTTTGGAAGTTTTGATGTACAAAATAATTTTCAGTTTAAAATATTACTATTCTGCTAATTTTAGAGTTGTTTCAAAACCACTAAGTCATTTAAAGTCTATTTTGACTTTGGAGCATACAGTAAAAATAACCTAGAAATTGAAACAAAACACTTCAGAATGACAGCTAGTAAAGATTTGAATTACCCTGAATCATTTTACCATGAATTTTGATTCATGGTCATTTCTTATATTCCAGCATTTTGTCACCTTCCAAGCTATGGAAAAATGAAGCTTAAACTCAGGGACCTCAGGAAAAATAAGTCTCTTCCAATCCTATGGATATATCTGTCTTTATATATTCAAAGAGGATTTATTTGAAAATATAAGTTTTGGAAAGTGAGTTTGCTGCTGTGTATTTTACAATTACTTCTTGCAGACAAAACTCTACAGGCTTTGAATACTTAAAAATTAAATTCCATTTGAAGATTCTAAAAATGAACTGAAGTCTTGTCAGTTGGATTTGAAAATTGCACATATACTGTGTAAATGGGAAACCTTTTTTTGGAGAAAAAAAAAAGGCTAAGAGAATAAATTGCAGTAGAGTTTAGTGAAACCTTACTGTATCACATCTGTACACATTCTCTGTTCATGAGTTTGCCATAGGCTAAGGGTAAAAAAAGTTTGTCAAAAAATATCACCCGCATCTAATTCCATAATCAAATTTTGACTTTCTCAGGCAGGACAAAAGCATTACCTAGTTATTTATGACTTTACGTTGTATTAGAGTTCCACCAATAACACACACAAAATGCTAGAGGGAGTGAAGAACTCACTTGCAATATTGGAGAAAGAGTCCTGATAAAATTTTTTATTATTTTTTTTTAGTTGCCCTGGTCCTGTTTGCCATATAACCTGTTGCCTTAAGTGTTTTGTTTAAATATTAGTCTATTGAATATTAATGCAGAGCACGATTGCAATACATATTTGGTCAGTGACTCTGCAAATGCTGCCACTTCATCTCATTTTAATGCATGTTCAGTCTTTACCAGAACTACTCTCAACTCCATCTCCACTCTCATCTACTTTCTTCCCTCTATGTTTTCTAAAGAAATGTTATTGCAAACTTACTTGATGACAATCTCCTTTTATAGAGGTCCTACCTGGCCTTGATGTACAATGTTAAATATTTTGACTTACTGTCACCAAACCTTGGACAAGATTTCAGTCATTGTTTATCAGTGGCATAACTCTTTAATGTCAAATATAAATTGGTCCTTTTAATGAAATATCCTTCTTTATAGAGGCAGTTAAGTAATCTTTGTAAACTGAAGGTTATATGGCTTTCTAATCCTAGGAATCCCAGAAAAACTTATTTCCTGAAAGACAAGGAGAAATGTTTTTCTTTAGAGGAGATGATCAAGAATGACTGACCTGCAAGTAAGTAAAGAAATGGCTGCAGGAATTTCGAGGGGCTAAGAGGACCTAGTTCAGGAAGAAAGAAAATCTTGCTGAAGAAAATCCGCATTTATTGAAGCTCCTGCTTTCTGAGCTGTAGTGAGTAGCAGACAAAAAGACTATTGAGTGACATGCAAGATTAGGCATCTATTTGAAAAGAAATTCAAGAGTAAACCAAGTCAGGCACTTCTTTGCTGACACAAGGTTGGATAGAAACAAGTTTCCTCTCTCCTATTGAGAGGCAGCAGTGAGGATGCATGGAAAATGAAGCTAATGAAGAGCTCCAAGGTTTGCTTGCCCTACATCTGGCAAAAGAATGCAATGCTGTTATTTGTTTGAGCCATCTGCTCTTGAACAAATAAAAGGAGTTCATCAGAAACAAGCACTGCCAAATGCCAACTCAGGTAAGATTCTGGATCCTGTAACCTTGCTAAAAGCAAAGAGTATTAGGGAAAATTGGGTCATACACCTTTCCAGGGTAGAAATCTAGTGGTTTATCTTCTAAATATATAGACTGTGACAGACTGTGAATATTAATGCTTAAAAGATCTTTAAACAATGCCAACTATTACTTGACCATTCTGCCAAATAGTAGATTTGGCAAGCAAACAAATGTCAGTAGTCAATATAATTTCTTGACATGCCCATTAACTAGATTTGCATATCTCACAAATCTGATTAGTAGACTGGCAAAAGTTTTCTTTGCAATACTGGGTTATCTTAAGTTAAAAATAAAGTCCAAAAGGGCAGACTTAGGAGAATACAAGGGGCAGGAAAGAGTACAGCAAGCTTACTGAAATTTGGAGTGTCTTCTATTTGGAAAGAAAAACATTTGATTTCTTAAAATAAGTCAGAGATAACTGAAAAAATTGCTGTTGTTGCAACCCAAGTGTCAGAAATGAACAGTAACAGTTTCTAGTATTAATGTAAGTCACAATTACTTTCTTGATGTATTTCTGTTTGGGAAACATTACTCCCATCCACAAAGCAATGGGGAAGAAACTTTGTAGGACTCTGCATGCCTATCCAAAAGTGAAAAGTCAAGAGTAAGAACAGAGAAGGACTTTCATAACACCATTCCCTGTTTTGCCCTCGAACAACCAGGCAAAGTCATGGCATGGTGTAGGAGAAAGTAATCTGTGAGAACCTTTCCGTCAGAGGCACTGGGTTCCTCCATTGCAATTTACTACTCTGTCTGTTCTCCATAGGTTTTATCATCTACCCCATCACCTTAAAAAGTTAGGAAAGAGAAGCTATGATGAGAATTAACTAATAGGACCTTATCTGAACTTTGTTACTGTTTCTGAAAATGGGGTATGTGGTAAAGTGGCTGACGTACTTGGTGGTGACAGAGTTTATTGGGAACAGTAGGGGTCCAAGGAATTCTGGAGTGAATGCAGAAAGAGTAAGTGAAGGGATGCTCATGACCTTGCTTTAGCTTTATAGTAAGGCTTCTTGAACTGATTTTTATGTTTTGGGGTTTTTTTTTTGAAAATTTTCATATTCGTTTTGTCTCCCAAGGAATTTCATACTTTTTATTCCTAGTTTTCTTGTTTGAAATCTTTTCACTCAATCTGCCTTATGTTTCCCAGTCGTATCTGTTTATGGAAAGAATAAAAGCTTTTTACACTGTATTACCTCATGTTGCAAGAAGCACAGAGGTAATCAAGTCCTTCCATTTCCTTCTTTTTGTCCTGTTCCCTGCCAAGACTTCCTGATGCAGCAGTCATGAACTTGTTCAACCTCTATGGTCAAATCAATAACAAATGTTTCACTAAAGGGGTATTTGTGGCATGAATCATCTCTACCTCTACAATGACTCATGTTTTCTCATGTCAGGGGTAAGGAGGCGTATGCATGGTTTTCTTTTCTCTAAAGGAGCACATCCATCTTGCCGCTTGCTAATTAGGATGGTCTTCATGATAAACTTGGGTGTTTTTTGCTTTTACTGTATCAGTAATGTCCCCTTTGAAAAATTTAAAATGTCAGAATGCTGTCACAATGAGAAAGAATAACATTCTCTCCTTCGCAAGTCTATGGATTTTTTTTAGAGTATTTTTCTCCTATGGTTTTATAAGGATCCCTCAGCAAATCTGAAAATCCAGATCCAATAGTCCTGGCTGGATGTACTATGCAGCACATGCATCTTGCTCAGAATAGTGTAGAATGTACTGTTGTTAGTCTTGTAGGTACAAGGTTCTTGCTGTGATTTCTTATTTCACTGCTGGAGATCCTTGTAAATTGGAAGAAATCTGCAAGTAAGTGATAGGTCTGCTTTTCTCTGGTGATGTGTGAGAAACTAGCTCACGGTAGTCTTTGTCCAGGCATAACTTTGTGTGTGTCAGTATTTCTGTAAAACAAAAAGATCATAATGTAAAGATGTCAAATATGCTTCAAAAGCAGCCTTAAGAAGTAATCAGGAACTCAGGGCAGTGTTGTAGTACATCGCCAAGAATGACTGCATGATGTTTGAAATCATGAAATATGACTGAGTCAGGTAGTTTCTTTCATCTAGTTACTGAATCCTCTTACTCTATTTTTCTCTCTTTTTCTAGCATCTCTGAAACTGACTGGCTATTCTATGGTTAAAGGTAAACCAGCAGCTTTGTATTGTAGTGCTTATATATACAGTAACTTAAAACAGTACAGAGCTAAATGTTCTAATTCTCTGCTTTACACTGAAAACCATTTGAAGGCTAGGAAGAAAAGGAGGACTGCAAAAAAGGAGAAAGAAATTGCAGAGAATTGATATGTTAGAACTTTGAGGTTATCTTGTAAGTATTATGTAAAGCAGTTTCTGGTAGAAACAGATATAAGAGAAAGAAGATCTGCAGGAAGTTAGGATGTTAAAGGTGCATGCATTTAACATCTATGTAAACAGTATTCCATGAGCAATCTGATTAATTGATACTAATTATAAAAATTGATTCCTACTTTTTCATTAATTCATTAACAAGTTTATAAATATTTGTGAGACAGTTACTTAATATTGACATGATAACCCCTCTCTCTCTCTCTCCAAACTGAAGTTGTAAGATTAACGCATACTACAAACCCATGATTTTCACAGAAGTCTGAGCTTATGCCACCTTTTTATGGAACAGTAATTAGTTTAGCACTCTTTAAAATGTATTGGTAAGCCTTCAAATGTTAAAAATGGAATATTTTATAATTTCATAGAGAGAAATAGTAGGACATAATACTTTCCATTGAGATCTTACAAAAACTCCTATTTACAACCTATTTAAAAATACGTCTTTGTTTCTTGGGTGATATTTCTATGACATCATATCCAATTAAAGAAACATGAATTACAAAGAAACAAACAATAAAACTATAAAAGAGCAGTCTAATTGGGTTATAAATTTACTTAAAGGCTGGTTGACTTTCCCTTTCTCCATACCCAGCAATAAATTGGAAGGTCTGTTTTAGAAAAAAATACACGATTACTTCATGGTGATGTATATATTCAAAGAATCAACAAAGCAAAAACTATTCAGTTTAGCTTCATCTGTTTTCTTCATGTGGATGTTAATAGATACATTATCTTAATGGCTCACCTAATCAACATAACCTGAATTACTGATTTTGCTTGATGACAATCCATTCACGTCTCTTGTGAAACAATTATACTGAGGGTGTCAGGGCAACATCATCTTTAATTTGAATTGCATGTAAGTGGCTTAAGAACATAAAGCAAAATTGCAGTGCATTATAGTGAATGCTGTAAAATATAACAATCTTATTAGAAGCAGACCCCTGTCTTCAAATAAACAGTCTAAATTTCTTACAAAACTTATGGGAGATAGTAATAATTTACCTTCATTGGAAAACTTGCCTCCATTTTTACATTTTCAATAAGAAGGTTCAGGGAGTAGGGAAGTCTCTTTCTGTCTCTTTTTCAATGTGAGTACTCTGAAAGTCTGAAATTTTGAGTCAGGAAGTATTTTCTGCTGTCTAGATTTATGTCATAAATTGAGGTTGTTCTGCAGAATCAAGAAAGTTGTGGCTGGAGGCTTTCATCAGTAGATCTGACAGTGTTTTATGAAGGACATTAAGGTTGCTTTTCCCGAAGTGAAGCACAGGGAAGAGGAGGTCAACAGAGAGACCAGAGGCAGAAATAAAATTAAATAGAGGGTCCTAGTTCTCTGTACTGCTTTTTGTTCACTTGAAAACTGAGAAACCACATCATAAGACACTAGACTTGGATTTCTACTCACTCTCTCTACCTGAATTAATTGACCACAGTGACAGGCTTTACCAACTGCCTGTATTGTGGAATTGGCTCTTCAGTTACCTGGTGCAGAGAATGAAGGACTGCCACGTGCCATGACCAGGCATCCCACTACAGGGAACTGTACTACCAGTGAGAGGCATGGCTGATGGCAGGCGCTTGGAAACACTCTAAGACCCTAGAGTTTCTTAGGTCTTACTTGTTAATTATCCTTCACAATCAGAGACAAATGCATGCACAATGCTTGATGCACCTGCTAGGTGCTGTGTTTGCACGCACTCCTTGTAAGTTCACAAAAGAAGCTGCAGCACGGCAGGGAGCAGAAACTGGAGTTTCTGTCTTGCACCTCAGTTTATGGTTTTTTTTTCTTTGCAGGGCACACAAGCTATACATGGCCTACTTTAGCATGTGAGATTCTTATGTCTCTAAGACAGCATATTAAAGTGCATTTTTAGATGCCTAAACAGGTTTCAAGTACTATTTGAAACGGGCTGACCTACCATTCTGATCCACTGCTGTTTTTCCTAAAGGGCACAGTTATGAATACAGTTATCTCTCTGATGACTACAAGCCCTTTGTGGAAGTCTTGAAGACATTAGGATGCTTTTGATGCCATTAGGCATCCATATTTAGACACAAAATTGTTCTATGTGTCTATCGTTGAAGCACCATTTTCTGATGTGGATTTTATCTTCCTGTATGAGCTATATTTTTCAGTAAAGCCAAATAATTCAGAGCCTGTGAATCCAGTTCTGTGAAGCTCATTGTAACAGCATTGGACCAGAGCTCTTAAGCAATCACTACCCTGCTGTGTACAACCCAGGTAAGAATGAAATGGTTTTCTGGGTCATCATGCTAACTGAACTAAAGCAGAGAAAGTTTCTCATTTCACAGATCATAGTTATGAAGTGTGAAGGCTAATGAAGCTCTGTGTTTCTAAACCAAATATCTAAGAAGGTCAGCCAGTTTCTCTTTACATTGGTTTCTTACTATTGTAAATGTGAGTAATGAAAAAAATTGTGGCCAAATTAGATTGTAGTTTGCCTCGGGCTTATTTGACTTATGTAAATTATTTGCTCTTTTTTAATTGTTTTCTGTGGTTGGTTACTTAATTTACATGTCAGTGTGACAGAAAGCCCTCCAACAGAAGACTGGCAAGTGTTGTATGGCTCACAGTGGATTATAAATAATGTATACACCTGACTGTGCATAAGTAGCCCTGTTACATGCATTGAGGCAGGAGGAATTATCATTCTCCAAATGTTCATGCAAGCAGAAAGGATTCACCATTTTGGAAATGCAAGGTACAGTACTTCTACAGTGACTGCCTGAATTTAGCCAGTTGGAATGCTTTTTGCTATTCTTGTATAGTTACTGCTTTTTCATTGTTTAGGTTGCCTATGTTTTTTGTTGTTCTTTTTTTTTAACTTCTTCCTTTTTCTGGCTCACATGAATCATGTAATTTTTCATGCTATGCTTCTGACTGACTGGTTGTCTTCCAGCTATCTTATTTCAATTTGAAACTGGTCTCGTACTATTAGAAAATGTTTATATCTAAGAAGAGCCACTGCAGAACACTGTTTTTACATCCAACCATTTATTCTGCCTTACACAATATATTAGTATAAATGTTATTGCAGTAGACTTACTCCTGACTTATACTGGTGTAATTGATGACCTGCTTCTGACACCAGTAGTGTTTGGGGGGCCCTGACCTGTACAGTCAAAGAGGAAGGGGTTTTTTTCTGATAGCTGGGCAGCAAATTGAAGATGAAAAAATATCCCAGAGTAAAATTGAATGTCCAATGAATTTGGACACAGCCCAAACCCCAAACCAGGTACTCACGTGCACTCTGGAGTCACAACTTCTCAGACTTGCAAAACCAGATTCCAGTCTTGTCAAATCACAGTTTGATAGCCTGAACACAGGCAAGGTCACTAAACAAACTACAACACAGCTTGGATTCAATATGATACAGCATAGTGCCAAGAAATAAGAAGGTACAGTAAGATAAGTCAGAGAAGGATATAGAAGATGTAGTGGGAAAAAAGAAAAATAGTCACCCTGAAAAGGGGCAAGACAGTTCCTCTGGAGAACATGGTCCCTCCAGCAGCAACTCCTCCAGCAGCAATTCTTCAGGAACATGTGGTCCTGTGGTTCTTCAGCAGCACTTCTCCAGGTACTATTTCCATGGAGGGGTGGGCACACACTCTGCCTTCTTGGCAGGCACTATTTACAGGGCAAGCAAATAGCTTGTGAGGGGTGATCTTGCTGTGAAATTTCTCAAACTGGGGCACCCACAGAAGCTCCTTCAGGAAAGTTTTTGAGTTGTGGCTGAGGGCTCCAGGGTCACTCGCAGTTCAGCAGATCGTTGCCAGAAGAACTTCTACCTGAACCCTTTGGGTGTGTAAACATAGGTGGGGGGGCAGCGCCTGCTGTTGCACCTCCTTCCCACCTTCTGTGGCAGCTCACCCAGGACAGTTAGCCCATCTGCAGGTGGTGGTGGTGGAAAAAGAAGTGCCTGCTCCTACACCTCCTCATCCCTTTGTTAACCAGGAGCCACAGAAAAGACTCTCAGGCACAAGCAGCCTTGTTCTCCAGCAATGTATAAGACATGACATAACCAACACAAGTAGAAAAATTGATCTTTACATTCAGAAAAGAACATACAATTGTCATGCATCATGTGTAAACCCTCCAAACATATATCTTGTCTGGGAAAAAAAGATTGACATTTTTGGAGGAGTTATGGATTGGTTTGCTTATTTCCTAGCTGAGGTTCAGGACGATTTGTGCATTGAGAGCTGTACTGAATTATTTGAAAGTTCATATGTGAACATTCAAGGTGTATTTTGCTCTCTGGAGTAGATGGCATCAGTATTAGTCTGAAATTCACCAGGAAGGTAGCTGGGACACAACACATGTGTATGCATGTGTGCACATATATTTTAGAATTACATTTATTATTGTTAGCTTTTGCTGTTGCCTATTTCTGGAAGACAAGATTAGAGAAGAGTCAGACCTCCTTGGGACCATCAGCTTCCCCTAACAAGTGTGTGCAGACGAAGCCACAGAGAAAAAAGAGCAGCTACAGCATGATGCTGATCTTTCTCAGATACAACTTGTGCACTGTGGGAAAGCAGTTCTTTTCCACTTTCTCAGTACACAGAAAGATGAGTCAGCTTAAGTCACCTGTGGCCTGACTAGGTTGAAACTGAGATGTATAAGTAATTTCAGCTAGGAGGTCATAGACACTGCACTTTGATGGGACCTAGTGCCCTTAGGCAGTCAGAGGAACATGAGTATTCATCACCTAAGACAACTGTGTGAAAGTCAACTCCTCTATTTTATTGGAAACTGGAAAAGTAAAGTAGTTTTCATATAGACCATACTGCTGTCAGACAGGAAATGGCAGCTACAACCAAACTATTCTATGATTCTGTGATACAGAAATATGTCAGGAATTATGTTTCCTTTTGCATTGCATTTTTTTGCTTTTTCTTGAAGTATTATAAATGCATTGCGTCTAAAATCGATACCAGCTTTTAACTGGGTACCAAATCCTGGGAAAAAGCTCCAAATTATCTGTGGACTCTTCTCTGTCTGTGGAAAATAAAGGTGAGAATTCATAGTCTTTTCATTTGCAATTGCATTAGGGATTAGGATAATGAGCATTAGTATTGCAGACTGTAAAAATGCTAATTCTGACTACAGAAACAGCATGGTAAAAAAAAAATTATTCAATAGAAGGAATAATTGCTCAAGTCATGCACTGGAAATTACCACTTCTCAAGAATGTTTTATATTTTTCTTCTTAATTAATTATAATAAACTAATGATGTCTCCTTTGTATTTAAATACATAATAAAACCCAAAAAAGATTACTTTGTGTCTCTGACTATGTTATAGTCAGATGGATCCAAGAACAAGATTTGAACTGCAGCTGAAAGGTCTGTCTCTGCCTATCTCTGCTACCTTTGTTTGAGTGTAAATAATCTGCATGATAGGTGTTCAGGCAATACTCACTCAAACATCATAGTTGAACTGATAGCCATGATGATGGTGGTATTGTCATTGATGGAGCCATATTCCTTTACTGTTCCCTTGCAATAAGTGTGGTTCTTTCAGGAGACTAAGGAAGTGAGGGTCTTATCTTTATTTTGGGTATGAACTGGTATGTTTAACCAAGCATAGTCATAAACAGCTTCTAAAATGGAAATAAAATTTAGCTTTTTTTCCTGTGGGTTTCATCTATTCTAAATATAATCCTGTTCGTGTCGCTTGACCTGGGTTCAGCTGTGTGAGAAGTCATTAGATCTCCGTCCTTCTCCTTTCTGAAAGCTTTCACCTCTCCATAGCTTCTTGATAGAAATCCCCCGTGGTGCTCAGTCATGGTGAAGTACCAAGAGCAAATGAGCAGATGAGCTGGAGAAAGGAATGAAATAAACAGGCTTTCCCCCTGGAAAGTATTTAGCAGAGCAGTATTCTGAATAATGAGTTTTATTATTGCTTAAAAATCAATATTTCCCAGAGGATCATTATTTCTGTATTATATGGAACTTATTTTTAACTTATTTTACAGAAAGTAACCCAAATGTTATGACAGGTGTCAAAAGAAAAGCAGTGACTTTTACTGTCACATTCTCATAAGCTGTGTCAGGTTAAAGACAAACATTAGTAATAATTAATAACTCTATTAGATTTTTTTCTTATGGAAAAAAATCGTTTTAGGTATCAGCCAGAATAGCTGAGTTACTTTGCAGGAATGGGAAAGTGAAAAGGAGGCTTAACACTGCAATGTTCTGCTGTTGTTACTCTCTTCCTGGTAGAAATGGATAGGAAAGACCTTGACACAAACAACTCTATCATTTTTTTCCTGAACTATATCAAATATAGCCAATGTCAGAGCCCATGTAATAGTTCTGCCCTGAGGGCACTGGATTTTAGGAATGAAATGCAAGGTGGGGGTGGTCATGATACAAGGGAGTTTTCATACATCTGTCCTTTTCCAGTCTACGGCTGACAGAGAATAAGAACAGCTTTGTTAGCCCTATGTTTCCAACATTATAACATAATGGCTCTTCCAGTAAATAAATCTATCTAAGATGGNAAAAAAAAAAAAAGGTGAAGGCAGGCAAGAAATTGGCAACATACTAGTGGTGTAAAGAGTGGTTTTCATTTTTATTATGGCATTTTAACGGGTCTCAGAAGGGGTAAGACGTTGCTGAAGAGGCAGAACTCAGCAAAGGGAAGGAAAGGGACATGAGAAAAAGGGGACATGCTTGTCTCTTAATGCCATTAACTTTCACCAAACTCAACAATTAGCCTGGTTAAGTAGATCGATGTTTACAGTAAACCAAGAATCACTTTGAGGAATGGGAGCAGCATGGTTGGTTCAGTACATTGTACAGACTAAGAAAATCTGTAGGCTGATGTTCTCTTGCTTATAAAGATAAGCACTATTGCTGTTCTTACTGCATTGCGTTTGTTTGCTAAGGATACAAAAATACTGAATTCTAGTGCAGTACTCAAAGGCAAAGAAAAAAATTACTACGAATTTTGTCTATTTCATCAACTGCTTTTGCATACAACGCTTAGAACCTATAGGACATGAAATATTTTCCAATAATAGTCTTCAGCTCAGAAAAAATTGATGCTTAAGGATTTATTTGGAAATCACTTTCTCAAAGTCATATTTGCTTACTCTTGAGTTGTCTTTAGGTCAGTCTCAGTCACTAAGAAGTTAAGCAAAGAGCAATGAGGAAAGCTAAGAAAACTACAAGAGTTCTTGGGAATCTCAAAGTGAGAATGGAAGACCCTAAAAATAGTCAGTGAAGTGTGATCTTTGTCTCCTTCAGCCACATCTTAACCTTCCTACAAGTTCTTCAGCTGTGTTTGTGCCAGTGAAACACCTGTGAACATTGTCCTTTGGGAGAAGCTCAATTTGTCTTCTTTTCAAGTACAGGTGGGAAGGGCATAAACTTCTCTTTCTCTTACATAGTTACCAAATTTGTCACAGTCTAATACGAAATTTTCCTACAAAGTATTAAAACATGGTGAAAAGGAATATTCTTTTTCTTCCTGTTGAAGTTGAGGAAGAAGATTAGTGGGAGGAAGAATACTCTTTGAAATATATTTCTGGGGTGACATTGGCATGAAGATTAAACCTTGTACACTTCTTAGACTGATAGATATATTTAAAATGAATTATGTGTGATTTAGATGTGTAAATATCACATAGAACAAAATAAAACCAGTTTTAGAGTAAAAAAGGCATTTCTGAGAAGAGTTGTGAAATCAGTAAGGATTTTGGCTTTCTTCAGACTGTATGTGTAATGATTACTGTATTTATACTCAGAAACTAATTTATGTTGCTAGTCATGAATTATCTCCAGTTGTAGATGCAACTACCAGTGTACATGTGCACGCATCATATATTTTAAGATAACATATCTTTTAATTTGCAGCTCTGAAATGCAACTGCAATAGCTTGTTCTCAAGCTTTGTTGAGAGAAAGAGTGTTCTAATTGCTCAGATAAGGAGGTTTTAAGCTGGATATTATATGAATATTAGTTTATAATTTTCAGATTGCATTGATGGTAATTAACTGTAAACCTGAACTTCACTCTGTTCAATGTTAATGTCTTAAAGATACCTTATTCCAAAAGACAATCTTTTACTATTTGAGTCAACGTTTTAGTCACACAGATCCTATAGGAAGGTAAAAAAATAACAGCCTTGAATGCAATGATCTCAGTAAAAGTCAAGTGCACCATATATAGGTGTCCAGTCCTTATTGTGGTCTTGGTTTCTTTTTGTGTAGTGTTTAACTCTGGGATCCAAACTGTTCAACACAGTAACACAAAACATTTTCATAGCATTTGGAAGTGGCTGAGTGTCATTAACTTTTCCTGATTTAGAAAGCTTCACATTCTGCAGTTTAGTATCTCAAAAATTCATTAACTGTTAATTAATTCAAGTTTTCTGCTTTTGATAATGCACAGTGCTCGATATAATAAAACAAAGAAAATGCTGTTAGTCATTGAAATGCCCTATAAATTGATACTGTTACATATTAAACATAGTAACTACATTTGACTCAGGAGAGCTAATTAGTAAATGTCTACAACAGCCTGTGGTAACTGAAAACCTAGACTGCATATGTATTTGCACGACCTATTGGTTTTACAATTATAGAAAGCTTCTATATAGTCACCATTCTCTGCACATATTTTTCTCATAAATCCCAGTAACACTGCTTGTAGCAGGGGAATTCTTTCATGCAACATAATATTTAACTAAATAATACAATACAAGAGGTAGAAAATTCTGGCCAGTATTCAATGTGACACTTGTTTTACTCCAAGGTTCACCACAGGGTTCTCTCCATTGGAAAGGGTGAACAGGGCTCAGTGGTTGTCGTGGATGTTTACCTGTTTGCCATTGTTACTGGTTCCACCATGAGGTTTGTGGAGAGGCCTTGGT
Organism: Piaya cayana; assembly: GCA_013389865.1. Taxonomy (NCBI): domain Eukaryota; kingdom Metazoa; phylum Chordata; class Aves; order Cuculiformes; family Coccyzidae; genus Piaya; species Piaya cayana. Next base: position 62,207 of record WAAB01021071.1, on the reverse strand, counting down.
GGGCTTTGAAAAGTTGAGTCCTGATGGACAAGACATTCTATGTTTTAATATAAATATTCATACTTATGTTTTATAAAGGATTGATTGCTCATAATTACTAATCCCTGGACATTTTCTGTTGCAACATTTTTTCTATGTGGACCATAGCATGCAAACTAAGTGCTACTTAAGTTCTTTAATAAACTGTCTTCATTTGGCTAAATGTATTTTCAGTCATACAACAGCTTTAGTGTTTTTATCTTTCAAAAAAAACCAAAATAACTTTTGTGGATGTTTTTAAAAATATTCCCATCCACAATACTTTTTTATAGTTCAGTCCTTCCTAGACTCAAAAACCTCAAAACCCTTCACAATGAAACATGATATTTCTGTCTCTGCATAGACCTCACTCAGTTTAATTTCTTTGTTTGAATGCTCTCTAGTTTTGTCTGAAGAGAAAGAAAAATTTTTTGTGTGTTTATTAGCAGTCTTAATGTGGAACTGTAAAAAATAAAGAAATAAGTGACAGTCTGGGTGTTGTTTGCACAGCATATGCAGGATGCCATACAGTCCCAGCTCATCCTGCTGTTTAATGAGAGCTAAAGGTACCTTCTGCCTTGAGGCAAGTTCTGCTCCCGGGCAAAACTAAAACAGTGCTGTATATCCACACTGTTTACTCATTTCCCAATTCTAATAAGGAAGCAAGCCTAATTAAGTGGAATAAGCCATAGAATTATACTATGGAAGATTTAAAACTGTGTATTTTAAAAGGGGCTTAGGGAGTTGGGTGCTTAAGCTTCCTTACCAGAACTCTGTGTTTATCAGGATATTGCATGCACCACCATGTGTAAAGCAGAGAGTTCACTATCTGTTTGACACAACTTTAGTTTCCCTATTGAAATATGAAAATGTAGGATCTGTTGCCAAGGGCACATTAATTATTGTCCCTTAAATATATCAGAGTAGAGAATTGGCATGTAACAATTATGGGAAGAGAACAAGTAGTTGTTTCTTGCTTCTGGAGTTATTAAGGCTGGATGATTTCACTTTCCAGAGTAGCACATTTACCTGTGCATTAAGTATTCTTAGATTTTGATCAGGACAGTAGGAGGCTGTTCATTGCACTGGCCTTTACAGTAATCACAGCTATAAACTTAATTTTTGGGGGGGAGGTTGTTGTTTGTTTTGGGGTGTTTTTGTAAATAATAACATATTGGTCTTTATAATATTGTTACTGGAAAATTTATTTTGCAATGAAACACACAGGTAGCTAAAATTTTGTTTTTACAAAGTTTTCATGAGCATAATGTGTATAAATAATACATGCTTAATGAAATCCGAAGAAATACCGTGAGCACACATGTTTTTCCTTTTCAGTAGAAATATTAAACTTTAATATAATGTTAAAGAATGGTGTTAAAGAATGTATCCAGTTTGCTCAACATTTTTCACTTTGATTAAACAAAGAAAATGTCATAAGCAAAAAAGAAAGACTTCAGTATGCTAACATTAAAAAAAAAACAAACCAAAACAAAAACTAGCATACAATAGTTGTGATCTTTGCTTTACCTCATTAGAAAAATAGTTAAGAGAGGGGGGAAAATGAGAAGAAATGGAAAAGAGAGATTTCTTCTTAGTTTGAAGAAGATGCAAGTAAAAGATACAAGTGAATTTTTAAACATTAGGAGTACTAGTTCTACCTTTAATGGAATATTAACTGAATAATTAATATTTTAGTATTGAGTCTATAAAGAAAAAATTCAACCAGATCTTTCCATACACCAGTATATGATATGTTTACCTTATTATCTAGTGCTAAAGATAAAATCTAACTCTAGAAGTCAAAATAAAATGTGTAATCTGTTGCACCATACTTAGTGAAAGTGCACATCTTTCTTGTGGCACAGTCCAGTGCAAAATTGCTAAATAGTTGCATATATTTTGAAGTCTTACTTCCACTTCCTACCTTCACTAATGTATTTTATTTTAATTATGTGAAGCTGTAAATTACTCATTAAATGGTGTTTGAAATGAAATCAGACGTTCTGGTTTTGCCAACAAATAAGCATTCCATCTTTCAAGGGATCTGTTTTATTGATGATTAACAGCAGGTTATTTGTTCAATAATTCCAATACATTTCAGATGTAAATCTGCTGATGGTCATCCTTAAATAAAAGGGTCCTATGGGTCTCCATATATCTTAACTCTTGTTCAGGAATATTAAAAGATTTCAGATGACTTTGCTTGCAATGACACTTAAAAACACAGTTCCTTGACACATCAGGTTAAAGCAATTATTTATCACTAATAACTGCAAAGTTATATTAATTTCCAAGGTGTAGATGTGGATGCAGGTTATTCCATCTGATGATTCTTCCTTCTTCATGCAGAGTCCATGTTTTCAAAAGCCAACTTGGTACACTGAGTCAGTGTGAAGCAAGTGCAGTACTTCTGTTATTAATGTTCTTCCTATTAATTTTCTAGGTTGCTTTTGCCATTGTTTTAAAGTAACCATCATGTTTTAGTCTTTCTTTTGGCTGCAGTAATTACCAAGGACCTAAGGTTGATCACATTCTGTGGAAAAGGTGTTTGTGTCACCTTTGGTAGGCATCACAGTAGCTTCCTGCGCTGACCCAACATTCACTTCATGTTAGAAACAGACTCCTCTAGCTGAAGTAGAAGTTCAGTGGCTTCTGTCTTTAAATGTAGTGCTTCTGAATATATTTCTAAAGCTACATCTGTAAATAAAATTCTAGTCACTTAAATTTTATTTTTTACTTGTTCTATTTTTTACTTGTTTTATTTTTTACTTGGGTTTTTCTCCCCCCCTCCTCCTTTTTTTTCCTTGTAGGATTTTGACATATACCTCTAGGGAAAAGCAAGAGCAGCCCTTTACTCGGGCCTTTTCACATCACGTGTACTTCCCTTGCCTGCATATTGGAGTCCTGTGGAGGAGCTGCAAGAGAGCTTGGGGAAATAAGTACTACCTTGACTATCTTTAGTGGTGGCTATTGCAGAATTTATTTAGGATGATAAAACTTGGCATATATAGATCAGGTGTGTTTCTTAGATATGTAAACCTGAAATATTTTCTAACCTTTTTGGAAAAGAAAAATAAAGAGCCTGTGGACAAGCTAACAAAATACAGAGAAGGGTGAACTTTGACTATTCATTTGTTATAATTTTCCTGCTTTGCTTTATAGCTTGTGATCATTTCCCAGACTGTCATTTGATGCCCACTGGATAATCAGTATTTCATAAAATAAAGGTAAGGTTGTGCTTGTATAAATAATATTTTATATGGTACCAATCAGAAATGTTGATAAGTTCTTGAGAACGTTTTGACTGTGTCTTAATGGAAGAAAAGGTAAGAAAAAGGTAAATGTTAATGAGAGTAAAGGATTACTGACAATTACTCTAAACTATGAATACCTGTGTGGTATCTGTGGTGAAGTTTCTCTCTTGAGCAAATCTAACTTCATGTGACTAAGTGGTGGAGACCCAAGACAGCCAGAATGAACCAGATTTTTTAAAAGTATATGAAAAAAACATCAGCTCAATAAAAATGGAGAAAATACCAAACTAGAAGTAAACTCAAAGTAGTCTCTTAGGAAAATCTGAAAAGGTTAATTAAATCCAGTTTTATAATGCTGAGTTAGTTTCTATGTTTCTTCACAGTTCTTGACTTTACTGGGGAGAATTTATCAAGTGCCTGGAAGGGTGAATGTTCCTGTTCTCCATTACCATTATGCAAAGCTGAAAGAATGGAAAAGTGGATAGACCAGAGTATATGTTACCTGTCAGAGTTGCTTTATTGCTGAGGCCAGTATAATTGCTCTGAAACAGAGTGATTGTCTCTGTGTTTGCGTGTGACCAGGAAAGAGTGAAAATCTGATCAGACAAGAACCAGGAAGAAAATAAATTCATTACACCCAGTTGGGTGTCATTACATTTCACTGAAGTCCTTTGAGGGTGTATTAAAAAAATTCGTACCAGACACATTAATTCAGAACTAGGGTAGATGGGAGGAGAAGAAATAGGTCAGACTGTTTCTTCACTAATGGCTAGACTGAAATATTTGCACTAAATACTTACAGGCAGGTACTTACATTATTACACCATCTGACTGTACCTTGTTGCAAGGCATTGAGGACAGATACGCTTCCATCATGACAAGGTTCATGCTATTATCTACACTTGCAGGTCTTTTCCCTAAATTTTCCAGGAAACATGTCTGGTTTTAGAAAGTACAATTTATGTCTGAAGAAGTCTTCTGGGCCATTTCTCTCATTTCAACGACTACTTTCTGTGTGAAAGGGTGATTTTCTCAATTTAATTTTTTTGGACCTTTTTTGGTTTTTGTCTTTAGGAAAATGCTAACATTATGTTCTTTATTACAATAGTATCATCAACCCAAAATCTAAAGCTGTCTAAAATGATATTAAAAATAGTGCAGACTCCACAAGGCTTTCTGTCATATTGTGAGCTTTTGTGTACATATCCAAGTAGGAAATTCAGACAAATGTTATTTATTCATGTTTGGTGAAAAAAAAAAAGGTTTAAAAAATGATGTGAAATTACTGGTAAAGAAAGAAAAGAAAAACACTGAGCCAGTCATCTGATAAAGAAACATATCACTAAACCAGAGTAAAGGTTTAGATACTAGGAAGATATTTTCCAATTGATGTTAACCTCTGCATTGTCATGGAAGTCTAGAAGCATGTGTATTTTCAATAAAATAGATACAGATGGAATTATGCAAATCTATCTATCTTGAAATTTGCATGATCAATTATCAAATCAAGATTTTTTTAAAGAGTATCTAAAGAGTTTTAAAGGTAAGTTTTGTCATGTGTTGCCTTTTAGTTACATTTTGTGTTAATACATATATGGGGCAAAGTTGAACGAGGTATTTTAGTGCCTCATCTCCTCCTTACAAAATACTTTCTGCTTCAACTGCCTTTGCAAACAAACCTACAGTAATTGTTCCTGGGCCATGGCAAAAGAGGCAGCTGCAGCCACAATTAACCACAATTAACTGCCTTCCTCAGAAATTCTTGGGCTATGTTAGCAGTTCACCTACCTATAGCGTTCTCATTTAACAGTGGACTCTTAATTATGTAATGGAAAATCCACTTTATATATTGGTAAGCTAGTCTTTTTGCCGGGATCTAAATTCGTGCACAAATAGAGCAGTCCAGACGGTATTTGTGACAAGATAATGTATGAATCTATATAAAAAAGCAAACTCACATACAGCATAAATAAATACATAAATTCAACTTTCATGCTTTCAAATATTTCAAAGGTGTTAGCTAACAGTAAGAAAGTAAAATAAAAACCAAACACCAATAAAATGAGTTTTGCACTACTGATAATAAAAGTATTGATTTTATATCCCAGACAGATCTCAAAATTGCGTTTTTATATTTTCTGAGAAGCAAAATGATTATAACTGTGTCTGAGATGCAAACTATTGTGAATCTGAACCAGTTATAAGTACTCTCTCCTGTGTTGTACTTGCAATTTATAGTGTCTTTTATTTGAAAACACATTGGATTTCTGATTGAGGCTTCTCATCTTAAACATCCACAGGTAAGAAGATGTTCTGAAATGACATTTTGGAACAATATCTAGAAATTTTCCTGAAAAAAGCTGGTAATATCTGATGTCTGCATTTGTTTTGTGTTTCTGATCCCCTTCTTGAAATGCAAAATTACTTTTGAATTGAATTTTTTATTGATTTGGTCCTCTGATTGGCTGCACATGAGGCAAGATTCCTCTGCAAAGCAACAGAGCAGAAAAGTGTTTGGAAAAAGGTAAGCAGTTTTGTCAGGCAGCACCTTCAATCAGGCACTGAGACTTAGGAGCAAGCTGAATAAGCATTAGCTTTCTTCATCATGTCACTGCTTTCTTTCATTGCTTTGATTTCTCCATTGAGTGACTAGCATATTTCCTTATTTTTCTCTTCCTCCTTCTTACATCTTCAAGGAGAACCTGTAAAGAGAATCAGATGTTTTCTTTCATCTCTGTAGACCTATGGAAATTATGCAGATGTAAGATTTTTCCCTGTGGACGAGTGATTACATTTACTGTAGTTGCTGAATGTCATTCTGCAGTAGAATTCTGCTAAATATGATTCATTCAGCTAGAGTGAAGGAAGAAGAGGACTAAATAGTAACAAAACCATGTAGGATTGTAGTTGTAGACTCTTTTTCAAAATTTTGAACTAGATGTCTCAGCAACCAATTGACTACAACTTGAATCAGGTTGCTGTTTTTCCCAAAAGTGAGAGACCATTAGGATTACCTCTGGCTGCATCTCTGAAAAGGTTCAGAAAGGAAAACATCAGAATAAGAATGAGAAAAGGAGGCCTACTTTCCTTCTAGCAAAATTCAGACAGGCATACCTTCTGCTGGGTAAATAAATGGCTGGATGGCCAGGCCCAAAGAGTCATAGCAAATGGAGTTAAATCCAGTTGGAGACCAGTCACAAGTGGTGTTCTGCAGAGCTCAGTGCTGTGTCCAGTTGATTCAATATCTTTTTCAAAGATCTGGATGAAGGGACTGCATGTACCCTTGGCAAGTTTGCACACAACACTGATCTGAGAGGAAGTGTCGATCTGCTGGAGGATAGGAAGGCTCTGCAAAGGCATCTGAACAGGCTGGACTGCTGGGCAGAGTCCAATGGCATGAGGTTTATCAAGGCCAAGTGCAGAGTTCTGCATTTGGGGTATAACCCTGTGCAGTGTTACAAGCTTGGGGAAGAGTGTTTAGAAAGCTGGCTGGCAGAGAAAGACCTGGGTGTGTTTGTGGACAGCCAGCCAAACAGGAGCCAGCAGTGTGCCCAGATGGGCAAGAGGACTAATGGCATCTTGGCCCATATCAGGAACAGCATGGCCAGAAGAACCAGGGAAGTGACTGTACCACTGTACTTGGCATTAGCAAGTCTGCACCTCAAATACCATCTTCAGTTTTGGGCCCTTCATTACAAGAAAGACATTGAGGTCCTGGAGAGAAGAGCAACGAAGCTGGTGAAGGACCCAGAGAACAAGTTTTACAAGGAGCATCTGAGGGAACTGAGATTGTTTAGTCTGGAGTACAGGACATGGAGAGGAGACTTTATTGCTGTCTACAACTATCTGAAAGCTGGTTGTAGTGAGGTAGATGTTGATCTTTTCTCCCAGGTAATAGGTAGTAGGACAAGATGCTGCACCAGGCGAGGTTCAGATTGGACATCAGGAAAAAATTTCTTCACCAAAAGTGTTATTAGGTGCTGGAACAGGCTGCCTAGGAAAGTGGGTGAATCCCTATCCCTGGAGGTATTTAAAAGATGGGTAGATGAAGTGCTTAGAGGTATAACTTATTATTGGACAGGTATGGTTTGACTTGATAATCTCAAAGGTCTTTTCCAACCTAGAGATTCTACGTTTCTACGAGAATTCATCTCATGAATTTTTACTTACTTAGTTGACATTAAGACTTTTCTTGCCTTACATTTTCTTCAGTTCTTTTTTTCCCCCTCATTGCTCACACCATGATGTGCAGCTCCTCCCTTTCTTCTCCTTTACACAAACTCAATGGACAATTAAATGCTTAGTGTAGCTTTGGGGAAAAAAAGTCTTGTCTGGAAGCAAGAATACTCATAATTTATGACAACTGTCAAAACTTCAGGCACAGTGCTTTTAAAAGTCTTTGTTGATAAAAGTTTCCACTTGTAGCAAGTTCTGACCTGTGTGAGATTTGCTTTCATGCCTGAGGGGTACTGCAGATCAGAGATTTCTAAGTAGGGGAAGAAATGATGACTTGTGTCAAGGGACAAGACCATCAGCTTGTGCCATTTATGGATAAATTTCAGCTACAGTAAAATGTCAAACCTCATAAAATGCCAGGCAAAGTATTTTTTGTGAAATCAATTGGTATGTTAAGAAACTGAACAGGGTTTTTTAACAGTTTTATTCTTTCTCAGTAACAACTATCCAAAGTTTTGTGATCATTGAGATGTTTGGTAGGGCATGTACTGAGGGCATATCTGTGGTCAAAGCCAGATGCATTCATCTCAGCAGTTATTCTCCCACCCTGTGCTCTGGAATAATCTGGATCTTGATGCTGATGGAATGTTGGAAAGAGGGTCAGGGCAATGTCTCATTGCGTTACTCTGTTTTTAATTTCTCAATTGCCTAAGCCACAGTCCACTAGAGTGGAAAGATTGGATTGCTGTAGCCATGAGTGTTTAAGTCTAGGAGGTAGAGAAGATTTTCTCTATTGTGTGGGACTACTTCATAATCAGTAGTGTTTAATGGGTGGAAAAATTGCTTTGTTTACTTCTTGCTGCACTTCCAGTGGGAGTGTATTGCTGGTTTAGTGATGCACAGTGCTTCAAGCCACCTGTCAGTGGACCTGAGCAGATGTGCAGGGAGTTCCTCAACTTTTGCCGTTAAAACTGAAATACTGTTTTTCTTGTGTTCATGCATTTCATGATTGCAGCTGGCAGCCCCTAGGATTTCTGAAATTAGGAGTGGATACCTTCACAGCTTTAGTGTAGTTCTAGATTCTGTTTCCCTAACTGCTTAGCAGTTTGTCCTATATTTAGCCTAATACATTTTTCTACTAGGGCCTTCAGATCTAATCTTAATGGCTTCCTTTTAATGTTGATGTTGGAAAGATGTTAGTGTACTAGTAGTCCTGATACAGATGACTAAAGTCAGGCATGGCTAAAACCAGTGCATGGCTAAATTCTAGTTTTTCAGATGTGGTTCTGTAAACTAATTTTGGACTTGATGCCAGAAACCATTTAAAGTGAAAGAAACATGTGGTGAAGTAAATATTAGACCTAAAACCAGACACTTTGAAAGCTGCCTGACTTCTTGGTGTTTTAATGTATTGCAAAAGGTCAGAAAAGTCCCCACAAAATATTTTCTCTCACTTAAGAATGACACAGGAATTTTACTAAGAGTCATGAGATAGCTGTGAATTTCCCCACCTATTTTATACATCTGGCCTTAAACAAATGGAAGTCACCAAAGAAGTACATGTCTTTGGTTCATTTCTTCCAAGAACCTCATGGTTAGAGAAGTGACCTGGAATACAGGATTCAAAACATAAGATTCCACAGGTGCTTGAGGGGACTTGAAGACTGGGTCATGTCTTTCACTATGATGTCCTAAATTCCAAGTAACAGAGTATTTTATGGTTTACATTCTCTCAGCCCCTCCTGCTAAAGCCATTACAGGTCACATGAAAAAAATTCACATATTTATTTTAGAGTCAAAATAGAATGGTTACTTTGGTAGAAAGGTTATGTGGGGAGGCTTATTCAATTACAGAGATAGAGTTTAGTTTCTGTTTCATGTTTAAGTTAATTTTAAATGTTTTTATAGAAAATGTAGTGAAGGCAACTGGTGAGATGGAGGAATGCATCATTATATTCAGGATAGTCTATAGCCATGTGACTGGGCTTGAATGTTAGAGAAATAACCTACTAGAATAGTGAAAGATTTAAAGTAACTCAGTACTGTGGAAATTACTTTAGGGCCCTGTGCCAAAGAACAACCCACACCAATCAAATAAATTTGTATATCTTGAGAGGTGGCACTTTAGCTAACATCATTGATGTTGAAAATACTCTGTGCATACATAAAATATTTCATTATTAAGCATAGCTGATAGCCATAATGAATCATACTTCTTAAAATCATTTTGGTTGTGTGCAAAAATATTGATCCCAAGCTAGGATATAAGGGTAGAGCTGTGCTGTCTCATTTCCATTTCCTTCTCCCTCCATTTCATTGAAAATATTTTGGACAAACAGCTGTGCTTAGGCCCTAATGACTGAATGCACAGAGCAGCCTCATCCAGACACACAAGTCAGCAGGAAAAGATAGGATGAGTTCCAGACACTGAAGCTCTTATAAGTGTCAATCTCCTGACAACTGATTTCAGTGCATGATCCTGCTGAATGTGAAGTGATGCTTTAATTTGCAACTCAATGACGAAGTCCTCAAGTCATCTTTATCTCCTGAGTAATTGAAGAAAGACTCTGCAGTGTAAAACCTCATTATGATTCTTCTGTGTCATTTTGCACCTTTGGAAAGGAATTTTTTATCATTACATTGCTCTCTGGCATAGTTTTATTAGCACTGAGCTATAAAATATGAGATGCACACCTAGATTATGTGCTTGCATTTACAGATGAAATTGAAGATTAAAAAGAGAATTCATATTGCATCTGTGCTAATTCTCCAGAGCTTCTCTGCCATTGATCTTCACACTATAATAGTTTCTTTCAGCTCTGGTGAGAAAATAAAATATAACAAAACTATTCTTAGTAAGTGTTATTTGTTGCTCTCCATACCAGAGGAAAAGAGCTCTTCATAGTCATTTTACAAATGGAGATTAATCTGATACAGTAATTAGAGTGAGTTAAGATAAAATCCGAGACTGGAAACTTTGAAATGGGAGACAGAATATTTACTACTGTCTGATGTGCTTCTCTCCATTTCCTGGAGCTGGAGAACGATATTTTTTTGGAGCACTTTCAGCTCTGTTAAAACTTGAAAGCAGGGCTGGAAGCCTTTCAAAAGAGGGATTTCACTCTTTTAGGAATTTTAAGAAGGGGCACTGGTCACCGAGCCTTTAATTTGTAGAAAGTAGATTAGGAACTAGCTGGCAGCTGTTACAGAATTATCCATACATTCATAATGGGCTAGATCCACTCATAGTCTATGAGTACTTTGTGCCATTTTGGCTATGTGAGGGAGCATTTGTGGTTGCTTTCTTTTTTTCCCTGAGTGTCTGAGAAAAAGCAAGATATACTGGCATATTCTCTGCATTTTATATATAACATAATTGCGCAAGTTACTATAGGATATAGCACACAGAGAAATTAGATTCATAAGACATGGGGAGAAAGGTGGAAAGCATCAGGGCCAGGACTATTCTGAGGTCCTTCTTCTGTAATGCATCTATAATGAAGATGCTCCATGGCCTGACACACCTCAAGTCTCAACCTGTGATTCAATGCATCAAAGGAAGGATTTAAAGGATGCATTGACAGCAGAAGCATGTGACCCACTGTGTCATATCTCTCTGGATAATGAGCTGGAGAAAAAGTGGAACTGATCCCATGCTGAGTTCTTTAGGTTTGGTGACAGAAGTAAAGCATAAATTGGCACCAAATTGTTTTGACCTCTTATTTATTTTCTCTTTCTAGGACTGACCATTGTGTTACACCTGCACCTGTTATTTATACTGGCCTCAGCCCTGAGACCACTGAATCCTAAGTATGTTCCAGGTGTGGTCTCATGAGAATGGAGAAGAGGGGCAAAATCACCTCCCTTGACCTGTTGGACATGCTTCTTTTGATGTAGCCCAGGATACTGTTGGCTTTCTGGACTGCAAGTTCACATTGCTGGCTCATGTTGAGCTTCTCATCAATCAGCACCACCGAGTCCTTCTCTATAGGGCTCCCCTACTCTGTATTGTAACTGTGGATTGCCCTGGCCCAGGTGTAGGACCTTGCACTTGGCCTTGTTGAACCTCATGAGTTTCACACAGCCCCGTTTCTCCAGCTTGTCCAAGTCTCTCTACATGACATCCTGTTCTTCTGGGTGACAACTGCACCACTCAGCTAGGTGTCATCTGCAAAGTTTCTGAAAGTGCACTCAATCTCTGTACTGCCAGGATGGACCTCTGAGGGACACCACTTATCACGAATCTCCATGTAGACTTTGAGCCACTAGTCTCTGAATGAGACCGTCCAACATGCCTTAGACAGACTGATCTGACCACCACTGCATACATGCTATAAACAGAGTTGAGTTTAACTGGAGATATGTATATATGTGGGTGAAAAAATATTTATTTCTATTTTTTGAGCTCTTTATCCATCTTTTCATGCTTCCTTATATTGTGAGCTGCCTTAGGCATAATAATCGCTATGATACTGTAAACAGCAAGGAACTGTGTTCCTTAAAAATTTTATGAAATTCTTATCATTATTGTTATCATTATTCCAAAAAAATTTGTGGTTTTGAAAACCAATGGAGGTATAATACATAGACCTTAATATTTTTATTCATATTTATGGACTTTGTTTCAGTCAGGGACAGTGATCTGAAAGCTGTAATGCTGGTGAAATAGCAATGCTTTGCTGTTTCTCCAGATTTGTGAGTGTTTGTAAATGAGGAGCATTGATTTATACTGAGAATTTCAATCCAGCTTCAGATGGGTCGTAGTAGACTTCGCTTGTCACTCAGTAATGACTTTCTTATCACAGAGGACCAGAAGAGCCCTCAACAGTATTTTCAGATTTCAATAGCCTCTGGTATGGTGGGTCACCAGACAGCAGTGCCTCTGCTGAATGGTTCTGCTGTCAGCTTGGATGTTCTGGAGTGTTTCTCTTCACAGCAGGTTGGAGCTGCCTAAATCTATCGTGGAGCTCTCATGAGACCTCTGTCTGGTTATGGACAGAGATATTAGGGTAACTGATAGCCTGAATGCACTTCCTTTTTTTCCTCCCAGTGCTGCAATTTAAAGAAATCTTGCTAGAATCTGACCCTTGATGCTATTGATAATATGCATCCACATTACTCTCATTTGCTTTCCAATAAGAGTAGGAGTAACATGTTACAGTGCACTCCCAACGCATCCCCACAGCCCCTGTAAACACTCTAATGCTTATACCAATCTCCCCAGTGCACTCCAATGTGCCCACAGTCCCACACTGCATCCTAGTGCACCCCGCAGCCCCCCAATCTCTAACGTGCCCCACAGCCCTGCAATGTGCCCCACACCCACCCAATCTCCCCAGTGTACCCCTTCAACCCCTCCATCCATTTAATGTACCCCTAAACCTTTCACAGCCTCACTAGTGCACCCCAAAACCAACCCTAAGTTCACTTAACATAACCCACAACACCTCAGTGAAGGTGTGGGGAGGGGCAGATACCCCACAGCCACCTTAATGCACCCTGCAGTCCCCCAAAATCCACCACAACCCCTCCAACCCCCCTAAAACACCAAACAGCCCCCTGCAGTTCACCCACAGCCCCTCCAACCCCTCCAACCACACTGTATATTACATGAACAATATGTTCATTCATGTTGTCAAAAACTAAGTCACTCAGAAGTGACAGATCTGGCCCGTGGAAAGGTTGGGGAAGAAATGGGAAGGAATTTGGTTTTGGTATGATGCTTAGTATAAGGCAGTACAATACATAAATATACATAATCAAGATGTAATTTTAAAAGAAACTGTTTTGCTCTGAATGTGATAGTGTATCCATTTCTATTTAATAAAATGCTATATTTAATGTGCCCAGATATATTTTAAGGGGCTTTTACAAGAAGTGCTTGGACTTATATAAGTGCTTCAGCCTCCTCTGCTGTTGCACACCTGCCTGGCTTGGCATTGGAGCTGAGTCAGGCAGCTGCCTGCTAGACTGCCTGTTCGCCTCTGAGCAATTTCTGCACCGCACAGCACAAGTTCAATTATCCAGTTTATAGGAGAAATCCAGGCTGTTTCCTGTGTAGGAGATTATGTTATGGAAAACACAAAGGGAAAAATACTCACAATTTCAAAAGGGCCAAAATTTAATCTCAGTGAGATTTATGTCCATGCCTGGGGTTTCTCCTCTCAAGAAGAACGTCTGGCCCTCATATCTCTTGTTGCTTATTCATTGGATACTCACTTGCTTGAGCTGAAGACCAGACTGTAACAACATAGTTTTGCTGAAATGCTTAAGTAGTTCATTAAGTAGTTCATTCAGTAGTAAGTTAATTTGCTGAGACCAATGGGATGAGGTTTAACAAGGCCAAATGCCAGGTCCTGCATTTGAGGCACAACAACCCTATGCAGAGCTACAGACTAGAAGTCTGTCTAGAAAGCTGCCTGGAGGAGAGGGGCCTGGGGGTGTTGGTTGACAGTGACTGAACATGAGCCAGTAGTGTGGCCAGGTGGCCAAGAANTCTCTATAACTACCTGAAAGGAGGTTGTTGGAAGGAGGGGGGAGCTGGCCTCTTCTCCCAAGGGACAGGGCACAGGATAAGAGGAAATGGCCTCAAGCTCCACCAGGGGTAGTTTAGGCTGAACATTAGGAAAAAATATTTCATGGAAAGGGTCATTGGGCACTGGAACAGGTTGCCCAGGGAGGGGGTTGATTCACCTGCCCTGGAGGTGTTTAAAGGACAGGTGGATGAGGTGCTGAAGTGCATGGTTTAGTATTTCATAGGAATGATTGGACTTGATGATTGTTTGGGTCTTTTCCAGCCTGGTGATTCTATGATTCTATGATTCTAAGTATTTGGCTAGCTTGTCCAAAATGAAGTGATTGTTATAGATAGTGATATTCATAGGACCATAGAATTATAATTACACAGCATGGTCTGGCAATATGAGATTCTCCTCTGGATTAACTGCTCAATTCACTTTTTAAACCATTAGTACAATTATGCATCACATTAGATTTTCATTGTGAGTCAAGTAGCTTAATAGCACCTTGATTCTCAGGCTGTGCTCTCATATTTAGAAGCAGTTGTCATGGCTCTTGTCAAGTGCAATGAACAGAGTTTTAGGCTAAGACGCAGGAGATCTAGTAGCATTTGTGACTTTGAGACTGTTTTGGAGACTGAATTTATGAAAGTAATCTACCCTCTCTCTGGTTTGCCTTCCCTCCCATCTTTATGTGGATTGCAAGTTACCTCTCACATGGGTTTTTTACTCTTTGCAATGGTAATATTGCCTGGGATAGAAGATTTCCCATTAATGAAGGGAAGGACCTCTGGATGTGATGGTGTGAACTGCTATAGGTCGGTTGAAAGTCTTGAGGTGGGGGTGAGCGACTAGAATGGCTTCCCTCCCAGCACAGGGCTTGTGCCATGCCTCTCACTGTATGTTATTATGTGCACAGCGGCTAGTTTAATGGAGATCTGGTCCTAGCTGTGTTACCTCCCAGACACTAATATAATGTAAATAGCAATCACAGGGTCTTTTCCTCTGAAAGTTTAAAAATATTTTGCTTTAACACTGTAAAAGCTATCAAGAAAGTCTGCATCTTTGTTCTCGTGGCTTTGGTGCATTGGTAGAGGTTTTTTCCTGGTACTTGAAAAGGTGCTTGGAAAAAGCTTTATAGAGTTATTTTGATCATAATGAAGCTTTCAATGCATACTGCTCGCATTTACTATTTTGAATTATGTTTAATGATTTCTGTTTTCCTCCTGTGCATATTTATTTTTATCATGTGCTTTTCTCTGTATTTAAAGTGTCTGGGATGATTTTGCAGACAGGTGCTACATAAATGACCTGTATTATTATTTTAATAAGCTGCAGCAGGACAGCAATTAGAAAAGTCCATATGTTCATATTGTCTTTTTAATCTTTGTTAGGATTTACAGTTCAGGGGAAAGGTGAAGTGGAAAGGAACTTCCATGTGGGAGAGAAAAATTGTTATTTCCTATATGTCTGCTGGAGGGATCTTTCCCTGTAGGAAGTAAAATGGATTATGGTTATATTTTAGTAATACAACAAATTTTCATCTTTTTGTCTCTTGCAACATTGTAGAAAGGGCAATAAGGAACAGTTACATGTGTGACTGGTAGGGGAGCCTTCAGGACACAGGTGAAGCCTCAGCCTACTCTGCTTAGTGATGGCAAGACAGCCGTGCAGGAAAATACGCAGCCAGCTGTGCTCAAAATGTTTGTAACGTGTGTAACAAGCATAGGGTTTCCACTGTTCCTTGCATAAAACACCTGAAACAAGCATTTCTGAAGAGTCAAAAATGTTCTGTTAGCTGATATTCTGATTATTTCTCATTGCTGCAAACCTTTGTACTCCCAGAAGCAAACTGGTCCTGAAAGGAAAGTATCAAAATAATGCCTAAAAGACAAGAAGAAAAATGCCCAAAATGTACTATTTCCAGCTAGAGATACTGGCAAAAAAGCTAAACACCTCTTGAGAAATACTGTTTTTCGGTGGTTTTTAGCTGAGAGGAGAAAGTTGTGGTGGTACAAAACTGAGGATGGCAGACTGCAGGTATATTAGGACAGCAGGACTTCAGCAGTCCTGGAGTTGTCTCCAAGATCTGCAGTGTCTGGCTGTGCTGGTGCACCTTCAGCCAGCAACTTCACTGCTTCTATTTCTTTTTGGAACAGTGAACTGTTTCTGAGCATGTATTTTTATTAATGTATTTTAGAAAGTGACCAAGAGCTAAATGGATATCTAAGCTCACCAGAATTCAAATAATCGATCTGATGTTTAACTGCTAACTGTAACCATGAAGATATTTTTCTCTTGAGACAGTCTGTGCTTCCTATTTTGACTTTCTAACCTGAGCTGGGATCCTCTTTGACTTACATTGCTGTAAAGCAGGCCAGGTACTAACACTTTGTACACAGTGCTTCTTTTTTGTGCATTTTGAAAGTAGAAAACTAGATAGGTCTACTAAGGTTTTATTGAAATCTATGTCACTGTATATTGCATTTTGAAAAACAGCCTTTTTTTTTACATGTACTTTCTATAGTGTAGTAAAATGTGCACATAAGCATGCCTACACAACAATCCTGTAGTACAGAAGTGTATGTTTTATTAGTATATATTTTATTTCCACAAGAACTGTAACTGTACTGTTTTAATTGTAGGCTTTCCCTTTTCTTTTTCCCCAGTCACTACAATTTGTTACACTTATTTTAATGTTTATTTAATGTTTAATTTGTAAAGGGTACATGAGACATTTAGTTGTTGTTGCAAACTAAGAAATCAGTTACAGTCTCACCAGAGAACAGAATCTGGTTTTCTTGCTGGAAGATAGACTCCTGTTTAGAGATGAATATATAGTCTTATGGAGAAGGTCAGCCCACGTGCCTGCTGAGGGGTCTGGCAGCCCATAATGCAGGAAAATGCATTGATCTCTTAATGCTGGGCCAAGCAATGACATACCACAATTATTTCCCAGAACTGGAGCCTACTTTCCTCAACCAAGCTCACCTTAACACCTCAGGATCCTGGAAGAAATGCAGGAGATGCAGGATCCCACAGGAGTATGTCATATGGCTNCTTACATTGCTGTAAAGCAGGCCAGGTACTAATACTTTGTACACAGTGCTTCTTTTTTGTGCATTTTGAAAGTAGAAAACTAGATAGGTCTACTTAGGTTTTATTGAAATCTATGTCACTGTATATTGCATTTTGAAAAACAGCCATTTTTTTACATGTACTTTCTATAGAGTAGTAAAATGTGCACATAAGCATGCCTACACAACAATCCTGTAGTACAGAAGTGTATGTTTTATTAGTATATATTTTATTTCCACAAGAACTGTAACTGTACTGTTTTAATTGTAGGCTTTCCCTTTTCTTTTTCCCCAGTCACTACAATTTGTTACACTTATTTTAATGTTTATTTAATGTTTAATTTGTAAAGGGTACATGAGACATTTAGTTGTTGTTGCAAACTAAGAAATCAGTTACAGTCTCACCAGAGAACAGAATCTGGTTTTCTTGCTGGAAGATAGACTCCTGTTTAGAGATGAATATATAGTCTTATGGCCCACGTGCCTGCTGAGCGGTCTGGCAGCCCATAATGCAGGAAAATACATTGATCTCTTAACGCTGGGCCAAGCAATGACATACCACAATTATTTCCCAGAACTGGAGCCTACTTTCCTCAACCAAGCTCACCTTAACACCTTAGGATCCTGGAAGAAATGCAGGAGATGCAGGGTCCCACAGGAGTATGTCATATGGCTGGGACGTGGGCCAGTTCTCAGTAAAATATGCTCATTGCCTGAATGAAGGGTAGAACTCAGCACATGAGTGGCACAGCCCCATATTACAAATCTTAGCTTGTGAAATATGAGATTTTTTTCTGCCTGTTAAAACATTGGGTTTAATTATGTTGTTTGACTTGTTTCCCTTAAGTTTAGGAAATATAGAGAGACTGAATATTTCTTCGTGCTATTATGAAATATTCTTTTGCAGATATAAAACCTTACCTCTATGTTTTTGGAACTAATTGCTTGCCTTATATTTCTGCCTACATGTATTTAAAATAAACTGTGGTTTAAATGTAACTATCCTTGTTGTCCAAACAAGCTGGATGTTATGTATCTCATGCAGGAATATATTTATAACATTGCAGCACATTCTCATTGGCTGGAGAAGTTGTCCAAAGGCAGAACAAAAAATGGTCATCTCTCTGAGTTTGTAGTTGAGGTGTAAGCTACAACTGTTAGACACAGGCAGATGGGAAATGCAAGCATTGCTTCTAGTTAAGATAAGAGTCAAGACCCTTAGCACAGCAGAGGCTTAACCACTGTCATGTTATAAAGGGAATCAGGAAAGGCAATGCTCTAATAAGATTCGGAAAACAGCAATAAAAAAGGTTGCAGGTGTCTCTGAGATGTTGAAAGGGGCAATGGGATGGAGCAGAAAGGTGATTTTTTAAAAGACTGAACAAGTTCTGTGGGAGCTGGCAGGAGTTCAGTACTGTCCAGCCATCCTATTCATTCTTGATGCTGCAGAATGGGAGCTATTCAGAGGACCAGTTGCTATGCGCTCTCCTTCTGCAGCCTCCAGATGTTGTCTAAATTGTGCCACTTTGTAACAAATACTTGTAGGGCATCTATATGGTCTTTTAGCCCAGAGAAGAGGTAGAAATACAGAGAAAAGACAGATAAAAACAGGTTAGGAAGAGAAACATGCTGTATGCTCTTCACAATAGTGGAATGGTCAGGGAGGAGTGAAAGTGCTGGGGAAGCAGCAGAAATGGAAGAAAAATTTGTTACTACATGCCTATGATGTATACAACTAAGTAAACTTAATGTGCATAATTTGTCTCCTGCACCTTCCAGTGCTTCTTTGGCTGTGTTTTATGGAAAATGGCTCTTTTGTATCAGTACAGTGTCTCATGGATCATCACAGAGCTAGGACAGCCCACCCAAACTGACCAACAGAATATTCCATGCCTTCCCAAGTAACTGTTACATGTGATGGAGCCCTGCTTTCCTGGAGGTGGCTGAACACCTGCTTGCTGATGGGAAGTTGTAAGTGTATTCTTTGTTTTGTTTTGCTTTGTTTGGGTGCATTTTTTTTCTTTACCTATTAAACTGTCTTTATCTCAATGGATAAGTTTCCTCACTTTCACTCTTCTGATTCTCTCCTCCATCCCAGTGGGGCGGGGAATGAGTGACTGTTAGTTGCCAGCTGGGGTTAAACCACCACTGTGGAAAAAGAATGCTGTATGTTAGATCTTTCCTTGGGCATCTTTACATGCAAGGCTCATCTGGCATTGGTACCTTATTCAGCATGTCATAGGGATGAACAGTTACCTCCAGATGACAACCTGCCCTGTTCTTATGACAAATATTATTGTGTCATGGAAGCTTCAGAAGCTAAATTTAGCAGCATTCCAGGCAATATTTTATGAAATGTAACTATAGCAACTAAACCTTCACCACCAGATGATAACATGATCTTTGTTTTAAAAGAAACAAAATAACTCACAAAACATCTTCCCTCCTAGTTCCCACATCTACACCTGCTATACAGTATATTATGTACTAGCTGGCTACGTGTTTCATTAGATACTTATGTATTTAAAAAAAAAAGAAATTGCAATTAGATGTAGTTACCTTACCTTAACAAAAAAAAATTGTACCACTATATAGCAACTTTCCCTCATCAGCTTTGTCTGTGTCACTGCAGTAGCTGAAACAGCTGCAGTCACTTTTTATTTTTTATTTTGCAGGTGCCACATGGTGGTGCTCCTGATTCCACATTGCTCAGAGGCCAGAGCTGGCTGAGAGGAGTTACAAATGCTGTGTGTGTACCAATACTGATTTTGGAGGGAGGGCTAGCACTCAGTTCTGCAATGAAGGTGAATCGTGCTGTGGAATGGGGATTTAGTTTTCACCCAGGACTCAGCTACTAAGTTAGATAGGGGAAGAAAGAGCTGAATAATGGAAGCTGATAAAAATCCTCTATATTGTGTGTGTATGTTCACGTATATATATATTCAACATCTTTTACACTTAATTATTACACAAATTTTGCATTACAGCTTTGTTTTAGTAGCTACTGTGCTTTCCTGTTTTTTCCATTTGAACAGTAGAAGAAACATCCAGGTTCACATCTTGGTATCCTCCTGTGAGCAAGGGCAGCATGCTTTTCTATAGGTCTATGATAAAAATGTAGGGGAAAAAAAAAAGCAAAGAAAGGGAATTGTACCTTCTTCTCCATCTAAGGAGGGGTCAACAAAGAATGAGGAGGTGCCTCACTGGCCCCAGACAGGATCTCTAGACTGAAAAGAAGCCAGCAGTGGTGCCGACTTGGTGTCAACAGAAAAATCTCTTTCCCTCATAAGGAAAGCTCTACGTGTAAATGGACATCCTCACCTGCATCCAGCCTACAGCTCACTGAGATCAACAGGAGTGATTTAATTGACTTGTGTGTACTTTGAATCTAGTCCTATGAAAGGTAGAGTTCAGCCAGTTAAAGTTTAGCCCCATGCATTTAAGAATTCACTTCACCTCCCACTGAGTATTTCTGATAGCTTTATTGAAAATTGGACCAGTCATTTAGATATTTATGTAAGCCTTGCTTTTAAATTTTAGGAAGCCATATTTTAATTCATCCTTACGACAACAACTGAATGCATGACCTACAAGGATAATTACTTGTGTACTACTTTGATTATTTTGTAAGTTTCATGGAGTTTATATTGCACTGATGTGTGATGTAGAAGAGGAGATCTGATGAAGTCCATGTGCATGCTACAGTATGAAGTTTTTAGAATTGGCAGCCATGTTGTCTATATGACCACCATATNTTTTTTTTCTTTACCTATTAAACTGTCTTTATCTCAATGGATAAGTTTCCTCACTTTCACTCTTCTGATTCTCTCCTCCATCTCAGTGGGGTGGGGAATGAGTGACTGTTAGTTGCCGGCTGGGGTTAAACCACCACTGTGGAAAAAAGAATTCTGTATGTTAGATATTTCCTTGGGCATCTTTACATGCAAGGCTCATCTGGTATTGGTACCTTATTCAGCATGTCATAGGGATGAACAGTTACCTCCAGATGACAACCTGCCCTGTTCTTATGACAAATATTATTGTGTCATGGAAGCTTCAGAAGCTAAATTTAGCAGCATTCCAGGCAATATTTTATGAAATGTAACTATAGCAACTAAACCTTCACCACCAGATGATAACATGATCTTTGTTTTAAAAGAAACAAAATAACTCACAAAACATCTTCCCTCCTAGTTCCCACATCTACACCTGCTATACAGTATATTATGTACTAGCTGGCTACGTGTTTTATTGGATACTTATGTATTTTAAAAAAATGAAATTGCAATTAGGTGTAGTTGCCTTACCTTAAAAAAAAAATTGTACCACTATATAGCAACTTTCCCTCATCAGCTTTGTCTGTGTCACTGCAGTAGCTGAAACAGCTGCAGTCACTTTTTATTTTTTATTTTGCAGGTGCCACATGGTGGTGCTCCTGATTCCACATTGCTCAGAGGCCAGAGCTGGCTGAGAGGAGTTACAAATGCTGTGTGTGTACCAATACTGATTTTGGAGGGAGGGCTAGCGCTCAGTTCTGCAATGAAGGTGAATCGTGCTGTGGAATGGGGATTTAGTTTTCACCCAGGACTCAGCTACTAAGTTAGATAGGGGAAGAAAGAGCTGAATAATGGAAGCTGATAAAAATCCTCTATATTGTGTGTGTATGTTCACGTATATATATATTCAACATCTTTTACACTTAATTATTACACAAATTTTGCATTACAGCTTTGTTTTAGTAGCTACTGTGCTTTCCTGTTTTTTCCATTTGAACAGTAGAAGAAACATCCAGGTTCACATCTTGGTATCCTCCTGTGAGCAAGGGCAGCATGCTTTTCTATAGGTCTATGATAAAAATGTAGGGGAAAAAAAAAAGCAAAGAAAGGGAATTGTACCTTCTTCTCCATCTAAGGAGGGGTCAACAAAGAATGAGGAGGTGCCTCACTGGCCCCAGACAGGATCTCTAGACTGAAAAGAAGCCAGCAGTGGTGCCGACTTGGTGTCAACAGAAAAATCTCTTTCCCTCATAAGGAAAGCTCTACGTGTAAATGGACATCCTCACCTGCATCCAGCCTACAGCTCACTGAGATCAACAGGAGTGATTTAATTGACTTGTGTGTACTTTGAATCTAGTCCTATGAAAGGTAGAGTTCAGCCAGTTAAAGTTTAGCCCCATGCATTTAAGAATTCACTTCACCTCCCACTGAGTATTTCTGATAGCTTTATTGAAAATTGGACCAGTCATTTAGATATTTATGTAAGCCTTGCTTTTAAATTTTAGGAAGCCATATTTTAATTCATCCTTACGACAACAACTGAATGCATGACCTACAAGGATAATTACTTGTGTACTACTTTGATTATTTTGTAAGTTTCATGGAGTTTATATTGCACTGATGTGTGATGTAGAAGAGGAGATCTGATGAAGTCCATGTGCATGCTACAGTATGAAGTTTTTAGAATTGGCAGCCATGTTGTCTATATGACCACCATATTCTGTAATATTTTGTTATTAGAATAACTTTTTAAAGGTTTGTCTTTGCTGTCTTTGCATGTCTTTGGATTATCTATGCCATATAGATACACCTAATTCATAAACTATTGGGAAAATGTCCATGGCATCTAAATATACCTTAAGTTAGTGCTCAATTTATGGACAAATGGGATGATTTTATGAGATGGTATCCCCTGAGCCTGCGGAAGTGTAATTAGTTTCTGACAGGTTACTATTTCTGCTGTAGCTTGACAAGGGGATAACACATCCAAAACTTCACTGATTTCACCAAATCCTCTGGCAATAGATAGCTTGAACAATAAAACATATAGATTGTTTTGCTTACATAATAAGGATTGAAAACAAGATAAAGGGCTGAAAACAAAAGGTTACAAATAAGAAAAATTGTGGTGCTTTTTTGTATGCCTTCTTAGTTGTTCTGACATATTTCACTGGGAATGCAGTTCCTGGGGTCAGCAGTGAAAGGTCTGGCTGTCAGGTCTCTTGCATATTTTCTGTTCTCTGAGTACTGAATAACTTTCCTCTGTTTTCCTGCCTAGCTATAGTACACCCTGTTTCTCTGTGATTCATTGCAAATGGCCTATTGAAGGCCAAGAGAAAGGGGAGGTAAAAGGGTAATGGTCAGAAGGAGATATGTTCTCTTTGCTGTTTTCAGTTTTTCACTCTTTTCTCTCTTGGCATGCATGTCTTACTGGATGTCTTTGTGTTTTAACTTGCCTACTTTCTCCCACATTTTGTTTGATTTATTGTGGTTTTTCCCCTAAGTTTACAATATTAAACTAGTACATGCTGAAAATACCTGTTCTCCATTTCAGCTGTACAGTTGTTGTTTCATGGCATACCAGTGTAACATGGTGGGTGAAGAAGTCACCATTAGTCATGGAAAACATACTGCGAGATGCTTGCTTTAAGATCTATAAAGTACATTTATTGTAGTAGTAGTGTTAAAAAACTTATGAAGTCTATTTTTTTTCACAGAAATGTGGTTTGAAAGGAAGCTAACCATACACAACTAGCCTATGAAAAATGTGGAAGTCAAGTGACTAAATTGGGACTTCGAACTCACAGAAATTTACTTAGCTATCTCACTCAGGATCTCCAGGATTTTAATGTTTAGCCTATCTGACTACCACATGAACAAGATAAGTGCAGCATAAAGGGAAGAAATTAATGTAATCTGTCCCCCAACCACAATACTAAGCAATTTAAGCTACAGTAATACATGTATTGCTTTCAGTGATAGGATTAGTGTATGTGCTCCTTGCAAAGCCATTACACATTGACAAACACTTTAAAATCCAGTGATTCTGCATAAAGCTGAGTATATTTTTACATATTTCATCCTGACACATACATTGTTTTTGTCAATGAAATATGTTTTTGAATATCTCTTGATGCATACATGGGACTAATAGCAATGTTTTAGGTTTGCACTGCCTTAAATGTACTCTTTTCACCTGGAGTTTATTACTCCATAAGAAGGTTGTTCCTCCAGATCTCAAACATCTTGATAACTTCAGTTTGTGAGGGGTTGTTGTTCACAATCATAGTGTCTTTCCTGGTGTGAAGTTCAGCATTACTGTTTGGTGATGTATAAAAAAAGCTTCAAGTTTATCTTCCATTAATGAAGCTGAAATGAGTTCATATAAAGCAAAGGGAGAAAGCTGGAACCTGCCAATACTAATTCTTTATTGCCTCTGGGGTTGCAATAAATAAATATGTCCATTATCATGAATTTGTTTTGATTCCCTTACATTCCTCAGTGACAATTATTTTTTAATCCAACAATTTGTTTGACATCAAAAATGTCTATAATTAGTACAAAAATGTATGAAGAGGTGGTCAGGCTCAGGAGATTATAAGCATAATCTGGGGTTTTTTTTGTTTGTTTTTTTTGTTGTTTACAGAGAAAATGCAAGTCATCTAGTAACCACAGAAGTTAGGTCAAGGAGACTGCATTAGTATGTTGGTGGTTAACATTCTTGCTATTAAAACAAACACTAATTTCTGCAGGTTTAATGGTAAATATTTATTATGTTTAATATTCATGTCAGAATGCTTGAAATAAATTGAGCCCATTAATGATAAGAAATTAGTGAAGTTTTGGCTTCTGCTATGAGGACTTTGTCCAAAAGATTATTCTCAGTTCCTTATTTACCTATAGTACCAACTTCAAATCATGCCCTGCTCTTTTTGCTCTGCAAATTCAAAAACGGCCTCAAGTCTCCCCTTGAGAGAAGCCTTCACTAGCGTGTCGTGACAGGCTAGCCTGACCAAAAGCTGAGACTGCTGGGAGGAATTCAGGTGTTACTGTGCTGCTGCTTTTGTGAAATGGCTGCAACACAGTGTCCTGCTCTGCTCCTTTGGTAACAGAACATCTACTCCATCACACACAGTCTTAATTAACATCTGATGTAAAGGCTCACTGCAATCCAGATACTTGCAAATAAATGAGCTATGAAGCTTTTTTCACTACATCCATTTTAAGTGAAGTGAAATTACTGCAGTTGAATGTAAGAAGTTAGGTTCTATTTTGCAAATCCCTAACAATGTAAGTATAGTTTTCATAGAATCATAGAACGACCAGGTTGGAAGAGACCCACCAGATCATTGAGTCCAACCATTCCTATCAATCACTAAACAATGCCCCTCAGCACCTCATCCACCCACCCCTTAAACAACTCCAGGGAAGGCGAATCAACCACCTCCCTGGGTAGCCTGTTCCAATGCCCAGTGACCCTTTCTGTGTGAAATTTCTTCCTAATACCCAGCCTAAATCTCCCCTGG
>WAAB01021071.1:8520-36684 GCA_013389865.1 Piaya cayana | reverse complement strand
CAGGGTTGTTGTGCCCCAAGTGCAGGACCCGGCATTTGGCCGTATTAAACCTCATGTCGTTAGACTCAACCCAGCGGTCCAGCCTGTTCAGATCCCTTTGCAGAGCCTCCCTACCCTCCAGCAGATCGACACTTCCACCCAGCTTAGTGTCATCTGCAAACTTTCTAAGGGTGCACTTGATGCCATCATCCAGGTCATTGATAAAGACATTGAACAGGGCTGGACCCACTGAGCCCTGGGGAACCCCACTTGTGACTGGTCTCCAGTTGGAGGAGGTTTTTTTGCAGAAACCAAAATGAGAGATGAATAGGGTCTTGTCTTTATTTTATTCAAAGAATAAATTTTCAGACAGGAATAAAAGAAGGAAGGAAAATCAAATGAAAGTGCTCAGCTTTTAACTTAGTCTGAGTTATAACTTCTATAAAATTGAATGTTAATAATTTGCTATGGCAAGATTAAAAGTAGTATTATCCTGTGAGAATTTGAGAGAAAAAGTTATATTTTTGAAAAGTTGTTTAATCTCCTTGCATCTCTTCCTCTCCTGATAATACTGTAACCTTTAAACCTATTTGTTAACACCTGTACTTTACAAATTAATCTCTTTGCTATTCTTATTCTCATGATGGTAAGCTCCAGTGTTAGTCTTTAGAGTCCCAGCATGAAACCTGACCAGGTCTCCACCTACCTTGTTGATTCCATTGTTTCTGGTATCACAGAGGTGTCATTATCATTTTTATGTTTCTAACAATAAATTGTTGTTTCATGCTGTGAACCTTGCATGCAGATTGGGCACCCTGGCAAAGGTAGAGGGAACATGAATGGAGAGCTCAAAAATATTTGAGGTAAGGGTCTCTGAAATGAATGGCTTGCCTGATGTGACAATGATCCATTTAGGACAGACTAGCTAGTTTTATATGAATACAGGAGAATAAATGATCTGTTTATACTAGTGGTATCTTTCTGACAGGAACATATATCATACCTAGTCTATAGATATACACCTGCAATGTTTTTCACTCAAAGTAGTCAGCCAGGCTTTGGAGCAGTGAGTGAGGAACTGCCTGCTAGGCTGAGGGTTTTAAGAGACAGAAAAGGAGATAGATAAGGAAAAAACATAGGCAATTGCAAATAAACCAGTTATACTTCATATGCAGACCTAAGAAGTGTAACTTCTTCGCATTGCTGTTATATCTCACTTTTGTAAACAACTGAAGGAGGTGGCAAACTTAGTAATGCATGAAATTCTTTTTTGCTCATGGGATGATGGTAAGTATGTTTGGTGACCTTCAGGTGAAGGAAGTGGGGATGCTGCAGCTTCAGAAGCTGAGGACATGAAGAGTGTATTGAGGTGAAAATCTGGGGAAGGAGGATTTAGCAACCTCTGTTCCTTTTTGTGCTCCATTATGTAAAATGTATTCTCCTGAGATCCTTCACTGTGGGTATTGACAGAGTAGAGCTGGGGGTGATTCAGAGTCAGATACTTGAGGGTGGGAGACAATAGCAAGAGCATAAAAAACCCCCTAAAAACCAACAAAACAACCCGCCAAAAACCAGGGGAAGTTTCTGGGATTGCTTCCTTTTCCTCACTTCGATGACTAACACAACAGCTACCTGGAGCTCCCAGTGGACCTCCAAACTCCAACATTCTCCTTAACACTTCTCCCAGTACCAGCTTCCATTTCTGAACTCTTCTTGTGCTGCTAAACAAGCATAAGAAAACAAAATAATTTTCTTCACATTTTTCCTCACAATCATCATCCCTTTTAGGTTTATTGATTCTTAAAATGTTTTCAACATTAGGGACCACAGTCCCTAATTTGTCCTTGAAATGTTTGCAATAACTCCAACATCAGAAAATTACGCTGGTGGAAACAACTATTCAGGTTTTCCTGCATCTGCCTTTTCATTGTGGGAAGACTTTATCTTCAGGTAAAAAGTCTTTATATTATTGTGCCAATACTTGGGCTCTGTTTGGTCTAAAAAAACATTGTAATGTAATCCAGAAAAAATATTTTCTTCAAAATTTCCTTTCCCCAATTAAAATACACGAATGATGTGATAATTAAAAGCAGTTATTGTTGGTTACTGATTTTGTTAGTTCTAATTTGAGTGTCAGAATTGCATTCAAAGATTTGTATCGAAATCGCATTAAAGAAGTTCTTCCAAATAAGCATGAAAATTTAAACTTGTTCTTACTTAGATGAAATGTTGTCAGTCTCTTTGTTATAAAATAAGATGGACTACTGCTCTGTTTCCTTGTTTTAAAACTGCTCTCATATTATAAAAATGTAAATGTTATCCCCCTTAAGGTTACAATCTTAGAGAAAATTGGAAAGATTTGCAAGAACCCATTAGTGTGTCACAAAAAAACCCCCCAAAACATATAGGAAGAGTACCATACCTGAAGGAAAGTTTTACAGATTACAGACAGGCAGACAGACATATATATATATGTGTGTGTGTGTGTGTGTATGAATGAATGAATGAATAAATAAATAAATAAAATAAAGAACTACTTGTTCATTATCTCCTATTGCTTAGGCAGTCCCTATAGTTCTTTTAGTAAATGTAGATATAGGCAATGTGACTTATGTATTAAACTGACAGTGTTTGCTACGGATTTTTTTAGGGGGCTTATATGCATATCTGGGTTGTAAGACTATTTGAAAATTTAATTTTTAGGAATGTTTTCCATTTTATGTGGTGAAAAGAAAATGAAACACAGATAGAGAGGAATGGACCATGTAATATGGTGATAAATAATCTCTTTTCCTGCCACTTCAGCTTTCTTGTACTGATTACACTAAATAATGGCATTTATGGCTTCCAAAATTAAGACAACTTAAAATTTCACAAAAGTATATATTAGATAGCTGTTCAAGCCTGGGTTATATGATAAATGAAATTTTACAAGTGGCTGCAGAAGAATATGCTTAGAGAAATATCCTTAAAGGAATAAATTAATTCAGAATTTACCATTATTCAATTAAAAAGGGAGAGAAAGAATGTAAAATTCACCTACTGAAAAACATAAGGGAATAAATCATATAAAACTGGAAGTAAGGAAGACTATTTGCTTGAATATGTATTGGTATAAATCTAGAGTACTTCTTTATTTGGGATGGGAATTCTTAGATGGCCAATTTTTCTCTAGATTTGGATTTAGAGATTTTGATTGAAAAGCTCAAAGGACCTGCACATTATTTTTCTTCATAACCTAGTGATGAATTCTGAACAAAATTGGGTTTCCCCATGCATGTCTCTCACTGTGAAAGCAGTATATTATGAAGAGTCTCCCATTCAGTGGAATGTGATAAAATTAAACATCAGGTCCCCAGTGGAAAAAAATATAACTAAATAGCTTTGATTTAAAAAATGCTAGGATTTAAATTAAAATGGAAATAATGAACATTGCAACAAAAATTACCTGTTTGTAGCACTAACAAGTTGTATTCGAATAGATGAAATATTATTGATTATACTGTATCATACTAGATCCTAGACTGATACAAATCACTACCAAATATTTGCAGCAGCTACAAATCTATATTGTCACCTCTGGGAAAGAAATTGTCAAAAGTTACCCGAAAAGTGAATCAAGAATAGAAGAAGAAATGAAGAGGAAAATTATAGATCTACAGCACAGTAAATTATATCCTCTCCAGTGCAAATGATCTGAAACCAAAATGAAAATGAAAATTGACCTTGTCCCAGATCTATACATACGGCTATACACCACATGCAGAGACTCACCTGAGCTTTACAAACCAGCAGTTCTTTGCATTTTGACTACATTCTACAGACACTAACATTCTCTCCTGTTCCATTCACAAAGTACATAGGTAGGTGATAGATAGCACTTGGCTTGGTAATATTGTAGAACAGCTTAGAAGCCTTTTTTTAATAGGATTTATAACTCTCATACAATTCAAAAGACAAGAATTACAAAGACAGATACAAACAAAAAGTAATTTTCTGTTAAATAGCATAGAACACTGACTGTAAAATATTGTGAGGAGTCAGTGGGTTCTCAACTATGGTTGAGCCATATGGTCAGCCCAATAAAAAACATAATGCATCCCTGATTTGAAAGACAACTGCTTCAGGACATCAACACAATCTCTTTGTACTTTTAGGTGAAAAGTGTTCAGCTATACTGTGTATATTCTATTGGATAAGGAGAGATTTCAGCGTGATCTTGTTGTAGCTATGTGATTTCGGTGTGATCTATGATGTAGTATTAATAAATTAATTGTTTGAAAGCATTAAAAAAACCCAAAAAACCCACAAAACAAAAAACTCTCACCCCACTTACTTCACCCCATCTAGTAGTGAACCTGACAACTATGTAGACATTTAGGACGTTTGTCAGTTTTGTTTGCATCATACTGTAAATTAATTCAGCTGAAAAATGTGTCTTAATGGTTAGCTACAGGATGTCAGGAGATATCAGTGAAGGTATTTTTATAAAACTTATTGGCATAAAGAAACTTTGAATTTTTAGATTTATAAGTTTTAGTTAATGTCATATACTGTGTTTTTGGCTGTGACTTTCAATGTGGATTAAATATACCAATTTATATCTACAAACAGATAACAATTAAAGAAGGAAACAGGGATATTAACAGCTGTATGCAGGTGCTTTGTTACAGCACTGAAGCCTGCTGAGTGACTTTCCAGTAATAGCTCCTTGTGTGTCAGCCCCTAGGGGAGGGGACACTGCCAAAAACTCTGCAGAAAAGTTGATAGGACCAGGTACTGATTTTAAAATATGGCATACTGCCCTATTTTCAAATGATCCCTCAAGGGTTTAGTTGCTAATTTGAATCTTTCCTAAGCAGCTTACTTCTCAGAAGAATCTATATAAAATAGCACATAGATTTTCTTTGGACTTACTGCTTGCTGGAGAAGCCTGGAAAACACTATTATATTGTAATAGAAGTATTCAGGGCCCTGACAGACACCTACTCCATGCAGTGTTTGTTTTCTACCTAAAAAAGTCCTCTTTCTAACAGTGTGTGACATATAATTCAGCTGTTTTATGCCAGAGTTGCTCAAAGATGCAATTCTTTACATCTTAGTTTTCCAACCAAATACATCAATAACAATGAAAATGAACATAATTTCATTTCAATTATTCACAGCCAATCTATTAGTTATACTAAGTAGTCTTATTTCTTGTACTGTAGCTTTCACTATGTTAAGTTTAATCATCTTACATTGTTAAGATCATATGAAACAACATTTACTTTAATATCTTGCATGAGTTTTAAATGAAACAACTATCCATCTTGAAAGATATTTATATATCCATTGTCTTGATTGGGAATACTACAGTAAAGTAAAATAAAAATGTATTTAAAAAATAACACATTCTTTCAAAGTGCTTGTAACATCTCTTACTTAAAGCTCACTTTTCCCATGCTACCTTGAAGAAATTACCTAATATACTGATTTCTACACTATGATAGTCTACTGGGGTAGCTTAGGATATTTTTTCAGTGGAAGCTGGGAAAGGTCTTTTCTTTTAGTGAGGATGTGATTGGAATTCATCATAGATATATGTTTACTCTGAGAGAGAGAAAAATAGTGTCTGACCTAATACAGGTTGGCTTTTTTTTCCCTTTCTCTGTCAGCACCACACCAACAAATGAATGCTTACAGTAGGTTTCATGTGATATTAGTCATTCAATTTTTTTTTCCAAGTGTAAAGCTCTCTTTTAACAATGAGGCCATTTATGAAATATTTCAGGAGCTTCAACTATGGGAAATTGACTGCTTGAACCATGAACTCACATATTATCATCCTACAGTGGGAAAAGACATTTTCATGCAAACCCAGTACATTTTGCATGTACGTAATCAGTTTGATACATACTGATTGCATAAGTTGAACATATCGCTTTTTTAATGCATGATGAAGTAGGAAGCATAATTTAGTTTTCTTATAAATAAGTCCCTGCCAGTTTAATTGTAATCTAGTTCTCCATGGGACATACTGGAGTTGTTTAGAGCCGCTAAGTCTATGTTAGAGCAAGAAAAAAAAGATATAAGCATGCAGAAAACACTCACTAGGAATATAATTCTTTGCCATCAAGAGTCCTGATGTATTCTGAAATCATGGAGAAAAACTCTCTTCAGCACATAGATTCAAGTTAAACCTGACTGAAGCATACTCAGATTTATGAATTCTTTAAAGATGCAGTAAGTTGGAACTCATTTGCAATTGAAATAAAGTGTTATTTGAAAGTCATTCTCTAAAAAGGGAGAAAATGAAGAAAGAAGAGCTTTTCTGCTGAAGAGTCTCAGGCAATTAATTAAACCTCTTTTGGAAATAGCATAAGAGCTTACAAATAAATAGTGGTTATTACCAGGAACAAAAGCAACAGTGACAGGACAGCCACATTACTTTCCAGTAACAAATTAATTGAATTTCAAAAGTTGTTCAGAGTATAATATAATAACACCATTAGATAGTTTAACAAGGAACAAAACCACATTGTTTCACTGGCAGACTGTAGTTGCTATTGTACATTTCCTCTTGTTCTTTTTAGTTTCTTAAGCGGAAAGGCCTCCTCTTCCTCTAATGGAAAGTAGAATTTTTTTTCAAGGTTTCACTTAAAATGAATTTACAGGGAATTATTTAATAAAAATGTATATGTAAGCTGTTTACACAGAGGTCAAATGTTACATATTATTTTTCCTTTGTGTTTACTTATATATTTTAGGATGTACTACAGATGAAGATATTCCTACTTCCTGATTAAAAATTGTGGGAGCACAAGAGATAAGTTTTAGAATTTCTGTGTGTGCTCTTAGCAGTTATAGCACTGTACAAAGAACATTGAGCTGAAGTGTTCTGCCACTGACTTTCAGTTCACTGTTGTAGATGGTATTTAATCACTGCTTTCTTAGACCCTCTTTCAAAAAACAATAGCATTGTGTAATGAAAACAAAGCATCTTCTACATTGACTGTGGGTTATTTTTGCATTGCTCAATGCATGGAGCTTTGAGTGCACCCTTTCAAGTGCTTTGAATCAGATCCTGTCACTAGAACCACTTCACAATAGCATTCCTCACTGTTTATTTACTTACTAAGTTTGGTGTCTAGCCTACCTCATTGTTCAAGGTACCCCTATGGTAAACTCCATTCTCTCCACACCTATATTATTAGGCTTTTATGGACAGTAGATAAAATGTTGTATGGAGGTTCCCATTTCTCACACCCCTTACAGAAAGGGCCTAGGCAATTAGTGTAGACTAAACATGTAATCTTCAAACATCTATTACGTGAATATTGTGCTCAGTTCAAGGAAAATAGCTCTGGTGTTCTGGGTACTTTCTGTCAATATATTTGGAATTTATTTGGGTAGTTGTAAGACATGCTTATCACTACAAATCATTCTTTATGTATCCCCCAAAGGTGAAGGTAAATGCCTGCACTGCCAAGAGAAAATCCTCTTTACTCAGATTACTCACAAGGTTTGAGATTCCACCAGATGTTTCTGCAGAAATGCAATACAGTGGTAGGCAGAATAGACCTGAAATGCAATGAAGAAATAGGTTTTCCATGAGACAAGAACTCTGTCTTATGGATTTTCAGAAGCTGAGAGCACTGTTAACTGCAGAACTATAATTCATTGATAAGAATTGGTTTTCTCTATGAGACAAAAATTATGATTTTTTTAAGCACATCTGTCCCTTCTGTCACAATTTCCTCTGTAGGTTTATACCTTTTAGTTTCCTGATAATGTAACTCTCAACACCATCATTTCTAAGAAGCCTAATCTGTCTTTTAGATTTAGTTTTTATTAATGTGTTGGCCCTTGATTTTGTTATCTTATATTAACATTTAGTACACTTCTTTCTTTTTATTGTGTTTAAGCCCTAAATCAATAAAAAGCATAAAAGCTGTGTCATTTGAGATTGGAAGAGCCATCCAATTTTACTAGCCTCTTTGGTGATATGATCTAAAACATAAGCTATTACCACCATTATGGCTATAAGAAAAATTTATTTTTTTTATTTTATGGTGTGGTATTTTGCATTATTTGGAGCATGATTACTAAAAAATTCAATATGGTAATGTGGATAGATAAGCTTCATTTTTGTAGTATTAAATTTAATTGTATAAAAACTAATTTATCCCATTAGAACTCCAGGGATAATGTAGAGTACTTTTAACTTTGATGTCTGCTGTAACTCTTGATGAAACATAAAAGTTAACAGTTTAAGTAGGCCTTTTATTTCTTTAAAGAATTACTACAGCTCAGAAGATTTTGTGAGCTATTTGTGTTAGCAGGAGTAATTCTTAGAATTGCAGAAAACAGCTGATTTTGTATAAGAATAAAGTCAAGGAAAGAAAGATTGTTCAGCAGTTTATCAAAACAAACCTTTGACAACCCTTGACCATCTTTCCCTGTTTAGCTCTTCAGGTATATTTGAACACTGGAAATATAAATGAGATATTCATCCAGACAGGAAACAGGATCAGCTATTTCAGCAAATTGTTCCCATAGCATGGAAAAATGCCCCTTGCAATACCTATTATTTTTGATGAAATTTCTTGACAATTCATCTGTCAAAATAGGGGGCTTTCTGTGGAGGAATGGGAAAATGACTTAATTCACTTCATTCTCTCTGGAGTGTAGAGCTGGATTTCAGGTGCAAAACTCACTTCTGGATTTGAAGTAGAACATTACACAATTTATATAATATTTCAGAGTAGGATTTGGGTCTGTTTAAAGCTACGAAACAGAGTGTACATATCTGAACCTAATTTAAATCTTCCTCAAATATGGGGAGATATTTTATTTGCTTAAGATCTGTCTGAATTAGACTGACACTAAGTAAATTTTCTTCACTGGCAAAACAGGTGCAGTCAAATGACAAAGTGCACCTCCAAAGATGAAAACTATATGAATATATGATAATTTTGCTATAGAGACTACTAGAAGGGTATATTTATCTAGCTGACAGTGAAAGTTATTCACTACCTTCTGAGCATTTCTGCTAATAAAAATGCTCGTGTTATTTTAATATTTTGAGAATAAATTCACAAAATATTCATTATGTTTGGCATACCTCTGTGAGATATTTGGAACCCTCTCTCTAACTAATTAAAGACAGAAAGGTCTCTGGTGTCCAGCAGTTGCTCTATTCATGCTCTTCATATTTGCCACTCGACCATCACTACCATAAGCAAGGTAATTATTATATATGTAGGAAAAAATATTGCTAGGAGAGGATATTCCTCTTCTTTTCAATTGTCTATGAGCTGTAATCTTTGAAAATGGCTGCATGCATGGGAATCTTCCCTATGATAGCAACTATGCCACTCCAAGCTTTGCTTGGATTATCAGTTCTTTTTGATGTTACTTATTAAGCAGTGGAATATTACTTTTCTCTTAAGTGCCTTTTTGCTAAAATTTTAACTGAAGGAAATTCTGTTTATGTTTAATCCTTTCTTGTAGAGAACGATTTAATTACCATGTCCAACTATGTCTTCTACACAGTGTCAGGCAAAATATTACTTTAAAAATTTTCTTTAAAAGGAAAAGAAGAAAAAGGATTAGAATTTTTAGAGGAGAACTTGTTTATAACTAATTGTAATCATATATAAATAATTCCTTCAAGTTACTTGGTGATCTGTAGGGAGAAGGAAAAATCTACTTGGCAATCCCTGTGAAAAATGCTTGTGTGGCCAATGAGGTAAAGAGAATTTAAGCTTGTGAAGCTGTGGCCAGCCTCTTTTTATCTGCTTCCCAAACAAAGTGGTCTCACTTATTCCATGCCCAGTGTGACTTCTGATGATTTCTTTTAGTGTCAGGTTGCTGATGACAGCTTCATCTACATTAAGTAACAGAATATAGGCATTCCTGTAAGCCGTGCATGCTAGATAAAGCAGCTGCTCCTCAGCTCCACATCTTCATAAGCTGCTCATAAGTTCCTGTCTATTCCCAGCTGAGAATATTAGAGCAGTGGTATTCAGAGTGTTAGCACACCAACAGTGCAAATTTCAGCAAAAGCTGTTTGAGTGGCCCTTTTGCTCTGTATTGCTAGAGGAATCCAGCCTTAAACAAGACAGCCCAGTAGGAAGTCTTTCTTCAAAAAAGCCCAGACGCTTCCTTCTGGAGGATCTCTGTGTGTGTGTGTGTAAACTCTGGTTTATCAATATCTGCCTCTCTGTCTATTGGGGAGTTTTGTTTGTGGGTTTTTTTCTGTGTTGGGTTTTTTGTTTGTTTTTCTTTTTAATTAAGAAAACAGAGTTTAGGCATCAACAGTGCCATGACTATAGTGATGATGGTTGTGTATAGATGCCTGGGGCTTATTTGGTTGGCAGTTATGATTCTGTATGTTATCCTTTGACAGATGATCCTACTCTCCAGTTACAAAATAACCTCAACCTTGAGTCTTACCGCATTGTCAGATACAGTCACCTCTCTTTTACAAATTATTAATGTGTATTAATTCACACAGAAATCAATATTTGTACACTAAAATGCTGACCCCATCAAATACTGAAAATAATCTCCATAATAATGATACTGCTACTCCTGGGGGGGGAAAGAAGGGTCATAGATCATAAAGTTAATTCTTATGGCTTAATTCTTGTTGTACATATTGGATTTTTAAAGAGTAAAATGGGTTAATGACTGATGATTGTTGTGGTTTCACTTAAGGACACACATTCGTGGCCTGTAGCTTCCTCCTGATGGTCACCTGTTACTCTTGATTTACTTTTCTTTTTTTTATTTTTCATGGTTTTTTTTAATACAGTGGAGGAGTCTGTTGGAGTCTGTGGAAGGAGGCATTGCTTGTTCCTTGTGGGGTGGAGGGAGAGAGTGCAAAAGTCTCAGTAGGAAAATCTATAGGCCAAGCACAGAGCCTAGGAGTGCAAGCAGGAATGGTCTGAGGAACAGAAGAATGGAGCAAACTTGCTACATCNTTTATTTTTCTTTTTTTTTTTTTTTTCATGTTTTTTTAACTACAGTGGAGGAGTCTGTTGGGGTCTGTGGAAGGAGGCATTGCTTGTTCCTTGTGGGGTGGAGGGAGAGAGTGCAAAAGTCTCAGTAGGAAAATCTATAGGCCAAGCACAGAGCCTAGGAGTGCAAGCAGGAATGGTCTGAGGAACAGAAGAATGGAGCAAACTTGCTACATCTCAGAAAAGGTTTGAAGTTACTAAAACCAAGAGTGAGAGAAACACCCTTAAGGCCACTGACAAAAAAGGAACAGCATAGCCACCTTTCACATCTGTTCAGTCTTTCTAGGTCATTTTGAGCTTTTTCCACTGAAGAAATTAACTTTTCTGTACTCTATATTCTCATAACATATGGATTTGTTAAGAGTTCCAAAGGCTTTTGATGTTCTTTGAGATTCTCACTGATATAATTACCTATTATCCTGCTCAGTGACATGAGCATAAGATTTCAGGTGTGGTGTTTGCAGCTAAGAGTGGTACGGTCATCACTGGTAGCTGGATAGCACCCCAAATTAATCACCATAAAATGCAGACATTTAGAGGCAGAAATATGTTCCCTGCATAAATTTCACTATAAATTAAATGTACACAGATAAGTGGGCCATACTTGTAAATCTCCAGCATCGGGTGCAAATACAAATTAATAAGAACAGATGGTTAAACTGCTAATCAGATTGAAATATTTGAAAATATTGACAAATGTTATTAATTTCCTTTTGGAATCTGTGTTATGAAATTACATTTAAGTGATATTTGATTGTTTGACAATGGGGGGAAAAAAGACACATTTTAAAATGAGAGAGGAGCAAAGACCACATGCCCTGCTTTTCAGGAAGCTTGGTGGTCTGAGGGCTGTGTAATCATTACCAACTATATTACCAGGCTGGACAAAATGAGGCTGAAGATGGAATTTGAGGATCAAAACAACACAGTTTCCCTGACTTCATCTAGAGGAGTAGTGTAAAAGTGGCAAACTGAAAGACCTGTCTCCAAAGTGAATAACATAGTAAACATCTGAAATATGTTAGCAACAGTTTGTTTAAAATCTATTATACTACAGCTGAGTCCCATCTGCATTTAAATTAATATGAGGAAAGAAGAAATATTTATAAAGCTTTTATTGAAAGACTGAATGGCAGGATTTCTAAAGTGCTTTCTAATATATGACCTGCTATTTAGAGCAATTGCTTTTCTGTGTATGCATAGAAGAGCTTTATGATGGATAAAGAAAATAAAAATGACTAACTTGTATGATCAAGATGCAAGAATAAAAAAGCCCAAAGTGTATATGCATAGATAAGGCCATAAGTACCCTTTGTAGGGGAACTTACTGGATAGATGCCGTGCAGAAATAAAGGCAAGCGTACTGAAACATGGAGGACCTGGAAAGAAGTGTGTTCAACACTTCCATCTTTTGGAGAGCAAGTGTCAGTGATTTAAATTATGTTTGCCTAGTGGAGCTCTAAATTTGTTTGGGTTGATGGCACTGAAGGAGACCCATTATTTTCCTCTATGCTTTGACATGGAAAATATTTTGAGCTGATATCTCACATATTCACAAAAAGTGTTATTTATATATCATCACCCTGGGTCTGTCTAGGGTCTTGCTTCTTGAGCTACAGAGGCAAGGCTCTGGTCCTCCTGTCTTTGGGGATATTTAACTCACTGAGATGAAAATGTCACTGAGATG
Organism: Piaya cayana; assembly: GCA_013389865.1. Taxonomy (NCBI): domain Eukaryota; kingdom Metazoa; phylum Chordata; class Aves; order Cuculiformes; family Coccyzidae; genus Piaya; species Piaya cayana. The sequence continues at coordinate 24,012 of WAAB01021071.1, read as the reverse complement.
GAAAATGAAACTCTTATTGAAGTTAACTCTCTTTTTATTTCTTTTCTGGAAAGTACTTAGCTCATTACAAATAGCTACACGAAGATTTTATTGTAGATGCTTTGAGAAATACGGTTATTACTTGCAATTTAGTGTTTGTTAATTATTTTATCCAGAGTTTTCTAATTAAAAGCTTCTGTCCTTTTCTATCTCTAGTGACTCTGATGAAAGAGATAACAATAAAATAAGTTTTAATGAAAAGTATAGAATCCAATAAGTCAAGTGTATTTTACCACTAAAACAATGTGATGAAGTCTAGCTGAGATAAACATTCACTGTGTTGTCATTATGGTATGCCCAGAAGGACCAAAAAGATGAAACAACACCAGCTGTTTATAGCTAAATTTTCTATTATTAGAAAAGGAATTGTGGTGACCCAAAGGTCACAATAGAAAGAAACAGTATAAAAAAGTTACAGTTTGCTCAGTTTACCACTTCAGCTTGGCTCTTTCAAAGCCTTAAAAAAAATGTCTTTTACTTATATCCTGTTACTTTTATCCATTCCCACAGGATTGCAGGGATGATCTTCAGTATTGTAGAATGGAGAATCATCATTCTGTCCCCTAAAATACATTACTCAATAAAATATTCTCATAGGTCACTAAATCATAATTAGTTCTCTCACTCTTTTCTCCACATACCTCTCCTTTTAATAAATTGTAAACATGTAAGGAGCTGTGAACCTTTGTAGACATTCTTTCTAAAGGATCAAGAATCGGGACTTCTTGATCAGCCTGTAAGCCAATGTTTAGTGTCAGTTTTCCTCTTGCTTTGTTTTCTCTATTTATGACTAATAATGAATTCATCGATCACAGTGGCTTAGTCAGCATGTAATTCCAGTGGTGGAAATGGGACTGGTAGGTAATCCTAATACACAAATATGTGAGTGATTGTAATATCAAAATCCAAAACCTTGCACCATCCATACCTGATTAAAGAAAAAAAACACATTTTCATTCCTAATCTGAAGCAGTATTAACCTCCCTTTGAATCAAAGTCCAGCTGAGTTTCCAGTGGTAAATTCCAAGGAGACTGCGGAGTGAAAAATACTTATGAGATTTGTGCCTGTCTCAAAGCATCTGCTGCCACCTGAGGATACAATTGGAAAGTTGCCTTTTTTACTTCCTTTGATTCATCTAGATATTTTGGAGCTAGTATAGTTATATTCCACATTGAGCAGAGTTTTTGTTACGCATGATTTGAGAATTTCTTTGAGATCTGAATACATCCCGTCTTTTAGACTCTCACTTACTATTCTAAGTATGAATTTACTGGTATATTTTTCAAAATCAGGCATGGCTGTAAACCACTCCAAAAGGAATCTGTAGTGGTTTGTTAGTTTGTTTTTGTGGTGAAATGGAATGAAAGCTCAAACAGCAAATCAAATAATTGTATTGGGTCTGGGTCTTAGTTAGGAAGCTGAATGCTATAACACATACTTTGTAAAATTTGTGTATACTAAAGACACAATGATGTTGTTAAATTGTGGCTGATAGACTCTTGTTTTAAAAAACAAAGAGTAGCTTGGCAAGCTCCTCCAGGCCTTCCGAGCTGTGCAGCTAAAGTAATTAATCTTGGAATTTTGCTTTACTTCTTCTGATAACTGTAAGAGTTCTGAAGCACTACAGTGTTTCCTCAGGGTTAAAGTAGAAATGTAGTTTTGACAGATTGTGAATTAATCCTCATCTGAAAAAAAGAGAGCCTGCTCGCTCACAACCAGGTGGAGAACAAGAAAAAAACTCAGCTTTGAACCTTTCTTGCTATCTGGAATGCCAGAGTTTCTTAACTTTTATGTTATGTTTCTGTTAGTCCCAAATTAGAATTTCATACAGCCTTCTTCCTAGTTGTGCAAACAGTTTAATATGAAATCAATTGAAATTGTAAAAAAAAATCATGACAGTTTGAAGAATCTCTTTTATTCCCCAAACTGAGCTTTCCAAGAGAGGAGTTCTTGGACATAAAAGATTAATATAAAAGATTAATATCAGTAGTGGGATTATTATCCAGAGTAACAATGTCTGTAAAAGTAATTTCATAATTAAATTCAGTATCAGCTAGCACTCTCTCAGAGAGTAACTATAAATCTGGATATAGACAGGGATTTATTCTAATAAACTTTGAAATCCTTTCGTTTGTCTCTCTCAAATACTGTTGTCACAACCAGAAATAATGAGATGACTATGGAGATTTTGTTGACCTTTATCTTTTTCTATTTTCACCCAAGCTGACTATGAATCAAGACAATGATTGACAGGAGCAGAGCCAGAGTGGATGTACTGGTGGTGGAGGAGGGACAACTATCCCAGTGAATCTCCATAAATGTCTGTCTCGTGAAAGTATCTTAAAGGAACATTTTTAAATTATAATTGCCCAGACATTATAATTGTCCAGACATTTAAAATATGTAAGAGAAATCTCTTATTAAGCCTAAATCATTAGAAACAGCTGTTTTGTTTGGTGTTCTTTTTGTGTTTGATTATACTTAACTAGGGAATGTTACGTTCATACTTAAATAGGGAAATATTGTATGGTGTTCCCATTGAGCCTTGAATAGAAGGACTTGAATTCCAGGTTCAGATCTGCTGTTTGTATCTAGAAGACAGGAAATATGATGCTAACCTTTTCATAAAATGCTTTGTGATTATATGAGTAAAGGAACAAGTCAATATTAAAATTAAACACTTCACATAAAAGGGCCTCTAGCAAACATGATGGTAGCAAAGGGACTGGAAAGTAATGTAGAATAGAAACTGTATTAAAGGAAAAAAAGTCTGAAACAGAAGACACGAGAAAGACCTTTAGAAATGTCCCTGAAGACATAAAAATCTTCCTTGTTGTTTTGATGCATGCATTATGAATGTTGAATGGCGTAGGAATAATTGTAGTGCTTAAGAACTAGGTGGAGGCTGCAGAATTCATCTGGGTGGAAAAGGCTGTGCTTCTGGGGAGGCAGTGAGAGAAGGAATTTCCAGGAGGAAGGTGTTTTCTGTCACCTAAAGAGGAAGCTTCTATCCCTTGTCCAGCAAGGGCAGCCGCTGTGTTCTTCCCGAGTACTCTCTCTTTTCTGCTCTTTAGGGACTTTGTGCCTAAGGAACATTCCTAACTGTGTTAAGCAGATGACAAATACACCTAAGGGTTATGCAGTAGTCTGTGCTATGAAAAGAAGTTTTAGGGGTTTTCTGGGAAGGAAGTTGTAGAGTTTGTGTAACTGGAAAAATAAGTCAGTTACGTGTTCTTTGGCACTCTTAATTCCAGCATAACCCCAGAAGACTGTTGTGTCAGACAGTTAGCAGCTACTTTAGAGTCTGCTGCAAAATGAGTAACTTTATTTAAATTCTTTCCTGTTAAACAAGAACAATTTCTCTACGTCATTGGGGAAAACCCAATAAAAACCAAGTAGCATTTTCCATATCTCTCTACTGAAATGGCTATTACAGGAAAAAAATTCAATAGAAGAAAATGATTGCTCATGCAGAACTAACTACATGACTCCTTTTTCCTTTGGAAGACTAAAAAGCAGCTGTTCAGAGTTCTCCTTCTCTTTATTATGGACTAATTATTTCAAAGGGCAAAACCGGTTTCATCATTGGTGACAGTTCTGATTAGGAAGAGGAAACCCTTCCTGGTAAATACTCTTAGGATAATATACTGCAGCATCAGTATTAGAAAAGCCAGTGGTGTCAAAAACAGAAGGAACAAATGGATTACAACCTTTATCCTGAGAGGATCTCTTAGGAAAGATGCAACTGGACAATTCAAAACCCCCAGTCAGTATATCCTTTTCTGACTCTTGTTCTCACTCCTTTTCCAAAATCCTTCTCTGTGACTTGTCTTTTACTTGTGCTACATGAAATGGCAGAACAGAGTGGTCTTTTTGAACAGATTAACACTGGATAAGAAGGATTTCTCACTTCTTTTCACCGTGACTGAAATCAGGATTTTCTTTCATGGCTCAGCAAGTTTAACACCCCCCTCCCCACACATTTGCCCAAAGCAATATTTTCTGTGCTCCTTTCTGAGTCACAAAACAGTGCTGCTATTTGGGAGACTTTTCTCTTGCACCTTGAATAACGTATATGACTTCTAAGTGGAAAATGAAGTAAAATTATACAAGCCAACACCACATCTAAATGATAAGTAGCCTTGAAAACTTCTAACTCAGATAAATGATTATAAAGGCCTCAATAAAAGTTAATGCTCCTGGTGTTTGGTTCTGATGAAAAAAAATTGTAAAATGTCAGCCATGTAATAAATGCACTAAAGGGTGAATGCCACATTTAAATAAATAAAGCCTTATGTCTGAAGAGCACGAACACTAAAATCCATGAGAATGTAATAAGAATGTATTAACCCGATGGACCTCATCTGCTCTTGTTCCAAGGATTGTGAAGTAGGAGTAAATATGAAGAACTGGAGAGAATTACACATGCATGATATAATACAGATTAAGTGAAATGACATGTAGGACTCACAAGTTACTTGGACATCAGCAGTTGATAATTTTTGTCCAGCTGTAAATGCCTCTGTGTTATATTTCTTTCCTTATTTTTTGTTGCATTTAAATGTATGCAGGGAAATAATTTTTCAATGTTTTTTGTGTTGCTGAAAACATTTCAGTTTTCATTAAAGCTATAACTCTGTTAAGGTATATGCAGTCTGCTGATGACATAGAAAATACTATAGGACATGTTTGTATAGCTACTTTTTATAGCAGGATCATAATCTAGTTTCAGAAATCATTTTGTGATTAACAGTTCTAAGGTTCATAAATTTAGACTGATGCATAATCTGACAGCATGATGAAGATGAATATCACAGATATATTTTGAGACTGTATTTCAAGATTTTGACTTTTGAGAATGTCCTCTGATACTCAGCACACTGCACGTTGCTTGTCATCAGTCAGTACAAATGTCACTGTGCTGTAGTATATTTGTTGTATAACTTCATCAACAGGTAATAGTTTAAGAGCAGATATTAGCTTTCTTTCTCTGGCTGTTGACTTAATTTCATTTACTCTTCTCGCTATCAACAGCATTTATTGTAAAACCCAAGACATGAAGATGTAGTAACAGCAATATATTTCCCAGACTCATAGAGACAATTATAATTCCTTCCTCTCATGTAAATGAAAATACTGCTGCCAGCATTTGGTGTGTCTTGCTAACACAGCTAGGTGCCCAGTAGATGTCAGATAGTTGACACGTATATCTGTATTCTAAGAAATATCCTCCACTTGTTTCAAAACTGGAGAATTCCTCTCCCGTTTAGATTCTCAGGAACCTGCAGAAAGAATTCCTGTGCTCATTTGGCTAATGTAAAAGGGCCACTGTTGCAGCTTTGCCCTTTGGCACTGAGAGTGGCCCTTGTCTTTAACTTTACTGTGAAGTATGGATTAGGTATTGGATTTCCAGAGTAATTTACTTTAATAAAACATGCTGCAGATATTCCCTGTGAGTCACCTGGTCAGTGTATGTGAGATGCCTTTCTCTCCCTCCTGCTTACTCTTCTTGAAAAAAATTGGACACTGCAGTTATATGGAATGTGAGCAAATGAACTCACATGACACAATATGTGAACACGTAGTAGTATTAAATATTTTTTATGTGTTTGTGTTTCACAAAGTGTTCAAGAATAAAGCAGTTATGTACAACAGAAAGCAGAGAAAGAGTGTGGCTCTTGGACTTTTGCAGTTTGTGTACCATCTTAGCTGCTCTCCCTGAGAGGCAAACATTTATTTACCTGGCCTGTGTGCTGTGACAGGTGTTTCTGCTTTACTGAATGAAACAAACTTGGAAATTTGAGAGTGCTCTTCCACCTCCTTTTCCATCCTCTCCTCTCCTAAACTTCTAATCTGAGCTTTTTGGCATCTGTTTGACTTTCAACCTGTTGATATGACTGTGAAGCTCAGAAAGTGGAGATTTACTATATTGCAATGTGATTTATCGATGTGTGATTTTTCTTTCTATCAGTAGGTTACTTTATTGAGATCATAAAATGAAAATTAGTTTTCAATTTCAACCTCCCACTTGTTGTCCCTTAATTTATGGAAACAATTCTGCAAAAGGAGATTCATTTCCAGCGTGTTTAAAGCAGGAGAACAGTTCTAAGAATGAGAAAAATTGTTTTACAATAGAGATGAAAGAAAAGTTGAGAAAATGGAAATTGAATGCCCTTGCAATGTTTTATTGATTATGTTCAACTTTGATGAAACACAAAGGCATTGATACATGTTTTAAGTTAGCAGGTAAAAAATCTTGAGGGACAAACCGAAAGATAAAGTAGTAGTATTTACTTTGTTCCTCTCTGATCTGTTGATGAGAGAGACATAAAATGAATGTCATTAAAAACTGGGCATTAACCATTCACAGTAATTAAGTCAACCACAGTCTTTCTCTGATATCTTAGGCTTGGTAATAACAGGAAGAGTGCAGCAAAATAAATGCTTAATAGTGCTATTTTATGCCTAACTGAAGAGATTGAACTGCAGCTAGAAACACCAGCTAATTATGTGACCATTACATAAGCAATTAACTATGCAAATATGTTATCATTTAGTCATCTTCTTTGTAATGTAAAATGTTCCTGTATTGGTCCTCTCTCTGACGTTTCTGTATTAATTTCTATTGCTAGGTGACACATCAGTGATCTCAAAAGGAGAATGCAGATGGAAACAGTTTGGGTCTGAGGGCTCTCGTTTTACTGTGCGTCCACGGTGCAGAATGTAATAAGGCATTTATTTTAACTATAGTTGCTGATAGTATCACAAACACTACTCAAAAGAAAGACACACTCTTCAGTGCGTTTATACAATCTAAATGACAGGAAGTACATTGGGAAACCAAACAAGTATTTCAGTTTTTGGAAGTTAAATTAAAGAATATTTCTGGTTACAAGGTGAAGTGTCATAGGAAAAGTCATATGGCTAATGAAGCTGTTGTTAGAAAAATATCTCCAGTAGATTTTGAAAAGTAAACATTTCTGAAGCTGTAGCCAGATGGAAAGAGCTGCATGATGCTGATGCCTGCAGGACTTGAAAGAGACAGATGGTCAGCAATTTAAAAGGTTGAACACTTTCAAATATTCATGGGACAGAAGGAAAGAGAATGAGAATTCAATGGACAAATAACCCTTGATGATCATAAGTTTCCAACTTATTTGAAGTGCGTGAGCTATCTGAAAGCACTTCCACTCAAACTAAAAGCTTTCATGAGAGGACCCAAGGCTCACTAGACACCAAAGATGAATTGAAAGCTCAGCTGCTGCTTGTAAAACTGTACATTTGTAGATGATGATGGCAAGTTAAAACAGAATCTTAAAGGGATCATACCTCAGAGACACTTGGAAACCTATTAAATGTAGATGGCCTGACTGTATAGAAGGAAAATAGAATACAATGAATGCACAGGACTCCTTAAGAGCTAATGAAAATATTGAAAAATTTCTGTGAGCAGAGCAAGCATCTGGATAGTCACAAATATGGCCATAACTGATATAAATGCTATGAATGATCTCATACTTTGGTAAGGATGGAAAAGTAGGTGTATAAAAAAGATGAAGAAATAGCTGTAATGTGATGAGTTGCATGACAAATTCAAAACATAGAATCATAGAATCACTAGGTTGGAAAGGACCCACTGGATCAATGAGTCCAACCATTCCTATCAAACACTAAACCATTTCCCTTAGCACCTCATCCACCTGTCCCTTAAACACCTCCAGGGAAGGTGAATCAACCACCTCCCTGGGCAGACTGTGCCAGTGCCCAATGACCTTTTCTGTGAAAAATTTTTTCATGATGTCAAGCTCCTCTTCTGGTGGAGCTTGAGGCCATTCCCTCAAAACATATAATGTACAAAGCATATTAAAATATGTCTAGGAACAGAGTATATAGGTGGCTTTTTATTTATTTGTGTAGATCTGATAACTATAAGATCTCAGAAGCAAGGGACTATGTGAAGTCCAGAGATCCAGTGTAGAAGACGACTAACCCTATAGCTTGGTGCCATGAGTGCAAGGGAAGAGACAAAGAGTTGCTTATAGGACATGTTCTAACCTGTCACAGGGACACAAGGCTCAACTTGATCACTTCACTCAGTATGAGTGGATGCATGTTCAAATAAAAGTGTTTTTCTTACCCTCAGTCAGAAAATGTCTGTGTGCAATAGCGATCAGTGAGTTAACATCAATTTTTTTGTGAGACTGAAGAAATCCATCATGGGAACTTCTCAATTATTGACAAAGGCTTATGATGAAGAGAGCCTAAAGGTCATGTCAGTGCTCAAATGAGCCCCTTTTTTTGCCTGTACAAGATATGAAAGAAAAACCAATGGAGATCTGCAGCGGTTGTTCAGAAAATGATCTGCAAAATTGCTTTGAACGTTGACAGCATTCTAAGCAGCTGTGTGTCAATTCAGAATGAAACTATTTTGAAAATGATCATACCTGATTTTCTTAATTTGATAAAGAAGTAGTAAAAGGAAAATCTTTGTGATGGCGCGTGTGTCAGGCTTTGTATACCAAAGATAAAAAGTGAAGAGTTATTTGAGTCCAGGGCACTAAAACTGGACTTAGCTTGGCTACAAGCCATAGAAACTGAGGTGTGTGACACAATCAGACTGAAGAAACCTAAGATGGCCAAAACATTTAGAAAAACTCCTGGGTATTTTGTTTGTTATATGGATAGCACCCATGGTCAGATAACTGAGAAGGGAGACATGAACTCAGTGAATAATAGCTGAAACACAGCCAAACAAGTATGAACAAGTTTGATGTTCCAGTAAGATGTCAGGAGTTTCACCATCAGCTGTCAGCAGCATTGAAGGCTAGATCACATCTATAAAAATGAATCACAGTCACTAGACTAAATTCTAATCTGTCAAGTCACTGACTTTCAAAGTCTTTGACTGTTCTTGAAAAGACTGAAGTTGATATATATAAACCATGAAGAGTTGTTCACTGAACATCTTCTGCAGCAGTTGAGTTCGTCACAGATTCATCCTCAGAACCTTAAGAACAAGTATCTCAAGGACTGAGCGAAAACTCTTGTGCTAATTTGATCATAAAATCATAGAGTGGTTTGAGTTGGAAGGAACCTTAAAGATCATCCAGTTCCAGCACTCCTGCCATGGGTAGGGACACCTTCCACTAGATCACATCACTCAAAGCCTCAGCCAGCCTGGTCATGACTTACCCGCTCAGTGCATTCCATCTTGCAGAGTTCCAGTCCAAAGCTCTTTCCATTGATGTGGTCACCTGGGGTGAGCTCACCTCAAGGTGTGTCACCAGTATTGCAGCAGGGCTCACTCAGGCTGACTAGTCAGAAAGAAAACTAATTTGGGTGCACATAAAAGAAAGCTATCTCTTGTGACCCTTAAAATCTTTATCAGCAATAAAAATCTAAGGTTGCAAGGAATATATAGGAATCAGCTGTTCTCAGTGTGACTTAAATAATTATTAGATTATGATGCAATACTCATGGGGTATCAGTTACAATGAACCCACAAAGGATCTACAGAAAGTGAAAATTAGTAGATAATCACTTTTTCAGACAAGAAGTGCTCGTACAATTTCCTCCAGTTCTGATTTATGCGGGTGAGATATTCAAACGTTTTTGTGAATTTGGGCTTTCTTGTCATATGAATAAAAAAAGAAAAGAAGTTTGAAATTTACTGGGCAGGTAGATGGTGTTCCTGTATTCATCACTCTCAATCACTCTCAAAAACCTGTAGGCAAAAGTTAAAAATTGCACCAAAAAAAGAAAGAACAACAACAAAAAAAACTATGATGAAAAGAAAACCACAGGCTTAGATCTGCTGCAGAATGTCTACCCAGTTTATAATTTTACAAGAGACTGATTGATGGAGAAGAATGACGCATGGTCATTGGGGGATTGGGTATTCTTTTCCAATCAAATCTCACAGACTAACTGATCTCCAAGCAAAATAAAGGTGGAAAATTTATATAATTCAGTCAGGTATTCTCCATCTCATTTGAGAGAAACCATTACTTTAATATTTATTTGAATCTTAAAAGATCTGTTAAAATGTGGTGTAATTTTGTGAATTTTAGCATTAATTACAACTCTGACATCTCTACTAAGTAACCTTCCATCTCTGGAAGGTCAGCAGGTAATAGGACGTTCATTCTTACCTGGTACCTTTTAAACTTATCGGTCAATTTCAACCAAAATTCTGTGGATAAGAGAGAGACCTATTTAATAGAAAACTGAGAATCCTTGTGGAAGCTTGGACCTGAGACTCAAACCCACAGAAAACTGAGATTACTTATTGAACTACTTGTTAATTAATGGAAGAATGCATCAGAGACAGAACAGCTAAAATGAGTCAGTTCAGTTCAACCTATTCCAGGCTAAATCAGTCGTTCTTCATTGCTGTGGCTAAAACCAGCTTCTGCAGCAGCATTATTGTGACATGAATGAAGATCGATGTTACTTTTTTTAGGAAATGTGTGTTATAAAGCTTTTATGGTTGCAGACTGTTGTAGAAAAAAATAGGAACTGTTTAGATGTTTTGTGGTTTGGGTTTTTTTTAAGTTTAACAAAAAAATCCTGTTAGAAAAATAAATAAGTATTCTGTTGAGTTGATCAGTGATACAGTTTTAACATACTAAGAATATCAGACCTGCATCTGCTGAAATAGCCTCCAGGCTTAGCAACCCTTTTTTTCTGACTAAAGTTTGAAATATATATGTATGGTCTGTGGAATTATAATAATTCCAACACCCCAAAACCATAGCATAGCAGTATCTTTATAGAAATCATACAGCCTACAGATTCAGAAAGTGAGAAAAAAATGGGGGAAAATTTAAACTTTTCTGATTAAATTAGCTTTTTGTTTTAAACAGGCTATGAGAATAAATTTTTAATTTGTTTCTTTTCATTTCTGTTGTAAAGTAAAAATGACAACTTAAAAGTTTCAGTTCAGAGATCAATCTTTAGCTTCGCCCCACAAAAAGAACATTACTGTATCAATTTGTGGGAAAATCTGTTATACTATATTTCATCGACCAGAATTCTCACTTACTTTCTTTTTTAATTTTTGTTTGTTTGTTTGTTTGTTTCTTTCAAAGTTACTTCAGAGACTTAGTTTTGCTGTCTTGTAATGTCAATATTCTAGCATGGGGATATTCAGAATGTGGGGGCTTGGAAACAGATGAACTTTAAGGTCCCTTCCAACTCCTTATTACACAGAGTCCTTTTGGTGTGGAGTGGAGTGAAGTGGAGTGGTTGTAGTCCTGCTTCCTCAAAGATGCTTAAGTTCATTTCTCCTTTGAATGGTAGGTATTTTCAGTTTTCCTTGTGTCAGATACCATATGACTGCTGGCACGTCTCACATTCCCCCTTTTTTGTGCCCCCTTTGTCTAATTCCCTTTGCTATTGAGGGATTTTTTTGCTTTTATTTGGTATTTACTTACTTCCCCAATTAATTCTTCCAGTTAAAGTAACTCCCCACTGAGATGCAAATACAAAATCATATTGCTTTTAGACCTGGGAGTTTCTTTGCAGTTAATATCTGTTATCACTTACTCTTTGTGCAATACATTGTTAAAATTGGAAATTGCAAAATCAGCCTGCACGTTTTTTATAAAGATGCAACAAAATACTGCATAGTCTTGAACAGTTCAATTTTTGGGGTTTTTTTGTGCTTTTTTGTACTGAACATATATGTTTCCTTTTGCATTTTTTTTTACCTTCTTTAGTCTTCTTAGCAGTCATGTTGCTCTTCTTCTTGATCATTTCTTGATCAATAGTGGCAATTATGATTTTTCTCTGCCTCTTCATCATTGATCAAAAGAGAAGTATGGGCAAAAGACAGTTGCTAGTGTAACTGAGATGACAAAATCATGTCTTACTTTCAAGGATGGAAGGCAAAAACACTGAAAAGGGAAAATAAGTAGCTTTTATTAGAAAAAGATTCCTGATGTTCAAAACATAAGGTACCTGAAATAGTACAGAGTGCTTTAAATCTGAGGAGTGCAGTGTGCTTTAAAGTTCTGTTGCGTGCAGTGAAGCATCTTGAAAAGCCTGAAGTTTGGGCATTGTGTTTGAAGATAGAAGATAGTCCTTTGGTTGCATTTTTTTGCAATTTTTTAAAATGTATTTTATTTTCTTTCATGTGACTTTAAGGTTTAAAAAACTGTGTTATGGCATGTTATCCAGTTTACCAATGGACAGGCAAAGATCTACTTTAACCACTAGCATTCTAAGTAAAGGTAATGATTTTAAATAAAATACATAATTAAAGAGGGAAAAACTTTTAACACAACATAAGAAATGTAAATTCAGAAAACAAATCAGTTTTTCACATTTTTAGTTTAATTTAATTAAATTTTGGTCTAGTATTTATGCATTTGCGTAAAATTAACTATTGGGATGCATACATCCTTGTCTATTTTCACTGCTATATTACAGATATGGTGCTGCCACTTCTTTCTTCTAATTACTCTAAATGTACTCTTTGAACCTCTGCCTTAATTCACAGACTAGTGGGTAATGGATTTGCTAATGATATGTTTCATTGCTGTATGTGCCTACTATTTCTCATGTTATGTTGATTTACCTGTAAATTGTAATAATTTATTGTAATTTCAGTTGTAGGTATCTCTGTCTGTATTCACAATTTACCCAGATTGCTAAAATAAATATTTGATGGAGACTAAGTAATGAAAAAGAATAATCAGGTGCACAGGAACATCTGAGTAGTGCTTGGTTTTCAGCATAAACATAAACAAACGCTAAGTTAAAGTAACTTTGAGGTATTTATTAGAGGATGCTGTGTCATGCAGGACTGGGCTCACTGAGAGTTTGGTCCTTATTTTCTTTTCTTTCCAACTTCATTGGAAAGTTGCCTGGCTATGCCTTAGAGATACTTTGTATTGATTTTGATAACAGCCTTCACAGAGCAGAGGAAAGAGATACTCCTGTGCTTTCCAAGCTTTAAAAGCAGATAGCTTTTTCTCTAAATTTTCAGATCTGATTTCCTAAGAGAGAAGATTAATATTCTTGCAATGCCAACAACTCTGTTATTCCAAAGCTACAAACATTAATCCCAGTCAGAAAGACTACCTTGAAGCCTATTCATGCACTTCTCTGATCTAACAAGACTGATACTTAGATAAAGTTTACGTTCCAATCAATTAATTTCAAGCAAATGTTTGGAGTGACTGGCAAATAAGCAAACAAAAACTTCTAAGAAAAAGTGCTGGAGGGTAAAATAGGTCTGGTGGCTGCCTCCCTTCTGTAAAAGCCTTGGAGTAAGATTTTTGACAAAGAGGTTAGTATACACCAAAACTTTGTGCTGTTGCTAAATGAAGTGGGAAAATGCCTGAGGGAAGGCCGAAGTATCGAACAGGGAACCGCAGATGGTGATGTGATGTTAATTACAAGTGCAGAATGGCCTTGTTCACAAATGTATCAGGAAGCCACTTAGTAGAAACTGTGATTTCTACTGTATGAAGGATAGGGGTGTATGAAGGAAAAGTACAACTTTCACTGAAAAATACAATTCTGTAAATTTAGTTGTATTTTTTTTCCAGAGTGAGAGATATTTTGATCAACCTAGAAGTAGAATAACATAGAACTCTTAAGACTCATTTGTGTGGAGCGATCCATTGTATTAATGATAAGTGTAGCTCAGTACTGCTGTGGCACTTGGTAGTTCCTACGCACCCTTCTGTATATAACTTTATTATCTCTTTCTCCACACAGGCGTTTTCAGGGTTTTTCTATCCATTTAAGTGATATTTTCCTCTTTGAGAACAAAAGTTTCAATATCTACTACTAGAATAGAGCTTGGATGGTTTACAGTTGTAACACAATAGGTTAACTAAACACAGGACAAATCAACGTCAACAGTGATGGAATCAAATGAGAGAACACCCATGTCCTGCCATACTTTTCTTATATTTTATAATGTAATCAGTGGGGTATTATTTTTTTAGAAAAAATGTATTGTGTCCAGGAATACCTTTTCCTCTCTGTTAGAAGCCTATTTGTTCCTTAAGTTGCTGTGCTTTCTGGATATATTCTTCAATCTCACACTGAATTTCATGTTTCTGTAGGACCATACTGTTATCAGCATTAAGTATTCCTTTGATTTTTTTCTATAAAATATGGACACTGGAGAATTTCATACTTAGTCCCTTAGTAATTTCCACGTCACATAATTGGGTGTATTTTATTTCCTCTAGATACATATCACAACACTAAAATTTATGGTTTAGAAGAGAAATCACAGTAAGTAACAATGTTTATAAGAATTAGAGAATAAATTTAACTAATCCTGTTGCAGATGATGAAACTAACCTAGCTGTTTTAAAATCAAAGCCTTTCCTGCTTGTGTAAGAGTGCTGTTACTTTGTCATTTAGAAGTAACAGAGGAGGTCATTCTGAGTTTAGAGTGGCCTGAAGCTCTTTGTATACTGAAACAGTGATTAGACGTGGAAGAATAGAGATTCAAAATATGACTTTAATCCTCCTCATCATTGAAGTACATGTTCAAGTTTGATGATTTCCTCTCAAAGGAAAGTTGTGCTGTAACTTGCTCAGCTCTGGAATAGCATCCTTAACAGGCATCCTCCTGCTTATTGGTGAGCATTCTCTCTCATTATCTGTTTAGTGTTTTCATAAACTCAACATGTTCTAGATTTTGGTGGTGGGGTGGTTGTGTTTTGGTTTGTTATCTTTTTTTCCATACAGTTTTTCTAATGCTGGGGTTATGAGAGAGAAGGCTACTTAAAACCACTTAGAAACAACTCATATTCTCAGAATTGTGAAATGTCATTGCAAAGCAACTAATAGAAAGATGACCACCACCTACTTGAGCCATGTTCAGTGTGTGAACAATTCAAATACAGGTCATTGTGGGACTCCCCTGGGACTGGTATTCCTGTCCTGGAGGCACAGATATCTGGAGTGGTATGGAATATGCAGCCTTTGTTAGCTCTTAGGCATTATGCCACTAGCTCTTCCTCTAATTTACTCCCCAATTTATAGAGTAAGTGTTCCGTGGCTTTTATCAATGTAAGAATTTATGAATAAGTAGTTGTGTGTCTGTTCTAAGGTTGTTGATTTGGACAGGAGCCTGGGACATAGACTTCCTTTTACTGGTCTCTGATATTTGTGCTCCATCCTTCTTTACATGTCAGGGTAGACTAGACATATTTTAATCTTTTTTTGTTATTTTTGTGCTTATATCTATACAGCATGAGATGTTATTATTCTTCCTGTTGTATTCTTCAATTTATTCTGCAAAGAATTTGTGCTTTGATCAGCTTAAGCCTTGCAGCTATAGCTCTCTTTCTTTCTTTTCTGCCACTGAACCTTAGTATCTTGTTTCATCTGTGGATTTTCTCATGTGCCAGAATGCACAGCTTAAATGGCATTTTAGAGAAAATTGACTATCATAGGTATTTGTATGCAAATGTAGATTT
>WAAB01021070.1:83467-195277 GCA_013389865.1 Piaya cayana | reverse complement strand
TGATTCTGTGATTCTGTGCTGGATAGCTGGATAACAGAGGCTGTTAAATGATCTTGCGTAATACAAATAAAAGTTTTTCATGAGACAGCCTCTCTCATGTGCACTCACCTATCAGCATTTACAAATCTGAATAATACTGTATGATATAATTTGCTGGATTGATGTCCTTACCTGAGAATCAACTTCATGTATTAGAGTGAATGGAAGAAACTTGTGGTTCAAATTAATAAAGTACAAACAAGCAGCAAAATCTTATAAAAATCTTGGAGTGGACAAGATCTTAATATTATTAAATAATCAAGAATTTATTATTTCTAATTAAATAAATTTTAATAACCCCCCAAATATATTATTATTTAATTCCTTATTTGTTTAATAAATAGTCTTTAAATATTTAGAGTTTGCCTGAGGCTAGTAACTACTGAAAATCCCAGCTTATTTGGGGTGAATTAGAGTTGAAATCTATTAAAATTTTCTCAAGCAATTCAATGTATTTTGAGGCAAATGCTTTAGAATTCATCCTTTAAAAAACAAATAAAATACTGAAACCATTTCCATAACACATCCACTTCTGCACACAGAAATTTAGAATTTTTCTTCTCAGATCACAACCACCCAAAATATCTGAGATCTCATTTCTTTTCATCTTCCAGTCTCTTCATTTCTATTTGAGAGCTACAGGAGGTGAAGCTAGTAAAAACAGAATAATTGTTTGGGTTTTTTTTTTTTACTTCTTTATCACTGCAGCTTCTTGTTATCATTGCCCTTGTAATTTTAATGCAACAGAAACCCTTCCTTTCCAAAGACTTATTAATTCTGTAAACCACAGAAAGAATCCATCCTTCTTCAGTCTCTCCTTTGGAGAATCCTAGCCAAATCTTCATAATATTTTACATCTGTATCTCAAATCCTTGACTTTATGGAACTTCACCTGACCCTTAGTACAAAGTGCAAAGAACTACCTTAAACAGGGTGCACATTTACTGACAGTTACATAACTTAAATCTCACCACTCTTCAGTCCTATCATAGTAATTTCCTTTTTCTCTGTAATAAATTCAAACTTTGCACCTTCTGCTTTTAGATGCCTGTAACTCTTGCATGCCATGTGAGCAAAGAGTACCCACCTGTAAGGACAGCTCTTTCAGGCAAACATCTTTATCTCTCATCTCAAGTACATAACAAACAGACAGGAACACTGGTATTTTCTTAGAATATTCACCCAGAAACATCTGCAATTAATTTTTAGATACAAGAATGAACCCTTACCTTTATAAAATGGCCTGCCAGTTAGAGTATCTCCTCTGTTGGAATAGCCAGGATCTCTGGGGCACAGAGACTTGTACTCTTTGGAGCCAGGCTTAGGACACTCCTCGCAGTCGGAGCCCCAGGCAGCCCCCACAGCACAGCAGCAGGCATCCATATGAAACTTGCCAGGCACAGACTCAATGCACTCATCTTCATCCTGTTTCAGGTAGCATTGCTCCATGTGAGTATATGTACATTTTACAAGAAACAGGCATTTTACTCTTCGCTGAAGTGTTTTGTTCTTCAGAAGCACCTGTTTCTGCAGCATGACATTCAGTTTCTGGGAGACAGATTTCTGCCCAAAGTTCAAGCATTTGAATTCCTAGTATTTCATTATAGTTATTTTTCTGTATCTCTAATGTAGCACACAAAAGTACAAACATTTATTTTGCAGTCTCCCAGTATCAAGATGTCTATTACTCTGACATGATTGTGCTTTTTAAGTTTCTACATTTATGTGGTAGGTCAGAGGCATGTATTTCTCGAGTGCATCAAATACTCTCATTTACGAATTAATACACATTCCCGGTAAAAAAGTATTCTTACCTATATTTATATTATTACATCAATTTAATAATACAAGGAATGCAGAAAAAAAGACTGTTGCTAGGCTTACTGGTTTACTTCAACACCAGTTAGCAGGAGAGAACAGTACGCTTTCTAAAAAAAAATAAATTATGGTTATTCTCAAAGGTCCCATTTGCAGAAAAGCAGGTCCAACAAAAACAGATCAGTGAAGTATGCAGGTAAAATCTGTAGTTGCATACCCAACTGTCAGGAAAATAACCAAAACATTGGTCTGCACACAGAAGAAATTAGCTTTGTTATATTTCACATACAGCAAATAATAACAACTCATCTGAAAGCATCAGTACATTCCACACTTTGACCTATTTGCATTTCAGCAGAGAAAAATAATTTAACATTTCAAGAAAAAGAAAAATATTTGTTAAAATAAAAAATAGGTTAAAATAGGTTAATAAGCCTCTACATGCTGATTTGTGCAACAAAGGAGAATTTCTATGCCCCAATTAAAAAAAAAACTGGTAAATAATATCAATAATGGGAAATTGATAGTAAAAATTACAGCAGTGCTAGAAAAGATGTCTTTGATACTATACACCATTTTAATGGTAGCTTAATGCTCCCAAGGAGAAGTTATTTTTGGTGGGTAAGGGAGATCACAAGGACACAACACATCTGACAAAATAACTTAGAATCATAGAAGCTGTAGTTTCAAGATAAATAGAAGCATTAATTTGGACTGGAAGACTGTATAACCACCCACTGTAGGAGAAGGTCAGGTGCAGGACCACCTAAATAACCTAAAGGTGCACAAGTCCATGGGATCTGATGAGATGCATCCATGCCTCCCGAGGGAACCAGCAGGGGAAGTTGCTAATACAACTACTCATCATATTTGAGAAGTTGTGGTAGTCCAGTGAAGTTCCACTGACTGGAAAAGGGGAAACAATTCCCATTTTTTAAAAAAAAGGAAAAAAGGAAGACTTGGGCAACTACAGGCCAGACAGTCTCACATCTGTGCCTGGAAAGATTATGGGGAAGGTCCTCCTGGAAACTCTGCTGAGGCATGTGGAAAATAAGGAGGTGTTTGGTAACAGCCAGCATGGCATCACTAAGGGAAAAATGTGAAAAAAAAAATGCATGAAAGTTTTGGTGGTCCTCTGCAATGGGGCTACCCTGTTGGTTGGTAGGAGAAGAATATCTGGTATCAGCTACCTGGCCTTGTGCAAAGCATTCAATGCTGTCTACTACATTCTTGTCTCAAAATTGAAGAGAGACAGATTTAATAAATGAACCACTTGGTGGGTAAGGAATTGCCTGGATGATCACACTAAAAGAGCTGTGGTCAACAACTCAATGTCCAGATGGTGATGGGTGACGAGTGGTCCTCAAGGGTGCATATTGAGATAGGTGTTGTTTAACATCTTTGTGGGAGATATCGGCAGTGGGACTGAGGGCACCCTCAGCAAATGTACCAATGACACCAAGGTCAGTGGTGCAGTTGACGAGCTGGAGGGAAGAAATGCCATCCAGAGACACCTTGACAAACTTAAGAGGTAGGTCTGTGCTAACCTCATGAAGCTCAAAAAGGCCAAGCCAAGGTTAGGCAATCCAAAACACATTAGCTTATTTTGATCAATCTTCCAAAGAACACAGCACAACACATTCCTAAACCAGTACACTACTTTAGCCATATATTTATGTTTTGGCATATGCTTTTCATAGCTGATGCTATAGGAATGCTTTACAGAAGCAATCCACTAAAAACATTAGAGTAAATATATTCAATATACAAGTCTTTCACTGCAGTACAGGTAGGAAAAACCAACCTACTCTACTCTAAAGACTGAAAATATATGCATTCAATAAACGCATTGGTAAGTTTTGCACACCATAAGCTAATTGTAACTTCCAATCCCTTGCTCATTTTTCAATAATCTGGTCTCATCATTTGCGGTCCTGTTCCAAGGGAAATTTTGCAAGGCAGAGAAACATAGAAAACCAAGCTCCAACAGTATAAATCTCGATGTCTTGCATCAGCTATACTGATGATCCTTTTGCCCTAACAGGATCTCACTGGTAGTACAGAAAATTCTTTCCGAGATTACTTTGCTTCACGTGAAAAATTAACGATTAGGCTCACAGTACATGGATGGTTCCTTCTTAAGATTTTTTCTGACTGATCAGGTGTTTTATCTGTTGTTCACATTTTATGTTACTTATCATTAACATTCAGGCCACACAGGACCTCACATTGTAAACATTTCAATGGAAAGCACTTGTTATGACTTCTAACCTGCATGTCATATGGCTATTCCTGAGTGGTGAGTGGCACTGAGTAAAGAGAAAATGTCCACACTATAAATCATAATTTTTCACAGACAATACCAGATGGATGCTGCCCTCTTATGGTTAGTGCTGGAGGCAGGATATCAATCTCAGCCCAAACACTGGAAACCTTCCTTAGTCTGAACAAGTACAACCGTTTCTATATTTTTGACACCATGTAATCTAATGGAATAATCTTTAATGCATATATAGGTGAAAAACATAATGGATGTCAAATCCCTTTTAAAGGCACAAGATAGGTATTTGGGATGCTGTCTGAATGCTGCAGGTTACCAGGGATGCATGTTCATCTCAACGAATTTCCATGTGAATGAGCTAGATAGTCTGTGGGGCCAGATGGGATTCACCCTAGGATATTGAAGGAGCTGGTGGGTGCACTGGCCAAAACCCTTTCCATCATCTTCCAGCAGTCCTGGAAGACTGGGGAAGTCCCACTGGACTGGAGGCTGGCTGATGTTGTACCCATCTACAAGAAGGGTTTTATCTGTTGTTCACATTTTATGTTACTTATCATTAACATTCAGGCCACACAGGACCTCACATTGTAAACATTTCAATGGAAAGCACTTGTGAAGAAAACCAAGAACACAGTAATCATCAGGCCCTTAGTGAACTTGAAGCACCTCTGGACATGAGAACACAACAAGATTGACAATAAACTGTACAAAAATCCCACAGGTTAGCGTGGTCATGTGAAGAAATCAGCACGATGTAAAAAAGAACAAAAACAATGCTAAACTTTACTGGCCAGTGATGCTACAAGGAAATTGAAGAGAATGCTTAGGCACAAAAGTAACATTCACTTAAAAAATAAGTTAAGGCATAGACAGATTCCATCATTAAATAGAAACTGGAGTCTTTGCATTCAACTTCCTATCTCAAGAAAATCTTGGCAAGTCAAGAAACAAATGAAAAACTCCAGACAAACTCATTTTAAATTAAAAAGAACATATAATATTAGTATCATGTAGTTATTAATGATACTCCAAGCCAACTTATCCCACGTATCCTAAAATTACTTCAATTATTTTACACAAATAAATGAAACAATTGCAGCTTGTGATCACCTAACATGCACAGATGTTTGCAATCCTTTGAGTTTTCTTGGAAAGGCAAGAAAAAAAACCATCAACGAATGGCAATGAAAGATAAGGCCAATGACATCTTGCAGACAACTGTTGCTTCCAGCTCTGATAAAATCTGTGCAGTCAGTGCTCTGCTTTTTTCAAGGAAATAGAATCCTTAAGGGATGGTAACATTATTTATATACCTGTACTGTGTGTTTGTGTGTGTGTGCGCGTGCGCATACATTGCAGGAAGCTGGCCTCTTCTCCCAAGTGACAGGGGACAGGACAAGAGGGAATGGCCTCAAGCTCCACCAGTGGAGGTTCAGGCTTGACATTAGGAAAATGTATTCCATGGAAAGGGTCATTGGGCACTGGAACAGGCTCCCCAGGGAGATGGTTGAGTCACCTTCCCTGGAGGTGTTTAAAAATAGGTGGATGTGGTACTGAGGGGCACGGTTTAATGATTGATAGGAATGGTTGGATTTGATGATCCAGTGGGTCCTTTCCAACCTAGTGATTCTATATATACATATAAAAACAAGACTATATTCGTGTCTTGTCCAGGAGCCAGCACCCTGACAAACTCAGATCTGTGTTACTCACCATTACTACCTTCTTACAAAATGGGTAAAGCATGAGATCATACCCTAATGAAAAAGCCATTAATATTTCCTTATAGCTAGGAAAAACAGTCTTTACAGTGCATGAAGAATGTCCTGAACCCTATAAGCCATGTGCTTTCTCAACAATATTTGAGTAGATATTCCTCCAGGTTTACTTATGTTCTTGTCTCAGATTGGTCAAAGAACTGAGTGGGCATTTCTGCTTTACAGTTGCTCAACTATAAGGCTAATCACCTATAGCTGTACTCATATTCTCATTCTCCAAAAGGACAAGATAATTCCTTGTAATAATAAGTCATCCCCACTTGCTCACAGCAATTGATATCTGCACTTCACCACTTTCACCATAGGTTGGACATCCTTGTTCATTGTGTTTCTCACACTTTGAACCTGCTCCCAGGGAAGCAATCAAATTAGTATTCATTTGTTAGGTTTTACCTACAGAACTAGACGTACTGTCTGCTGTTATGGGCAAATTACCCAGATACATCACTTTCTTGCTTAATTAATAAATATGAAGCCACAATTTTTATGTTAGTAAGAAGGGAAAATAACAGGAGGAAATACCCACCATGACATATCAGTCCTGTAGAGTCCGACTTTCTGCCAGGTGAACATTCACAACAGAAAGATCCAGGATGGTTCCTACAGGCACCATTGACACACGGGCTGCTTTCACGTTCGTTTATATCTATAATCCAGAAACAAAAGGCATTGTTACAACTATGATGTGCTCCTGTAAAGAGCATACAGCAAAAATGCTGCTGTGGACCATGATTTGCCAAGGCTGATGGATATATTTGTGTCCCTCACTTGCCTCATCCTCTCAGTATGAGACTTGAAACATATAGGGACAGGTAGATACCAAGTGTGTTTGGGCAAGGTAGCACCTATTTTGACAATGTTAATTAAAATGATCTTTTCTACAAAGACAGTGATTTCCAGCTACTCGGACTATATAGATTTCCAGCATAAATTACTACTGTTCTGTGAGAAAACAAAACTCTTTTTTCATAGAATGCAATGCATTTCCAGCCACAACATCCACTGCACAATCACAGGCCTCACTGGTTTTGTCACTTACAGCTCCATGAGGCTGTAGAATAATTAGGAAAACACTGTCAGAAGCAAACTATTCAAATGCTGGCTGCAGCTCTTTAGTTGTGGAAAGTGTTCTAGACATCAGAGTTGAATATTATAAATGGTACTTCCCTCTAGCGTCTAACTCCTTCTATTTGTTAACGCCGTGAGTTTTTTAAGCCTGTTCACATGTCAGACTAGAAGCCCTGCAGACAGTATTCTTTGCCAATTTCTTTTAAGTGAAATCAGTTTAAAGATTAAAACAATTCTATCAAATATTTTCAAACTACTGCAATCCTTTGATTTGGGCCCTGAATCGAGCCATACATTCTAATCGAACTGGGCAACTTCTTTGGTGGGTCTGAAATAAAACTGTGCAGTGCTTGCTTAAGTTTTCTAGTAGTGATTAAGGAATAATGTCACATCCGTAAACTAAAATACCCTAACATAAATCATTACACATTACTATGGAATCTAGTTAAGTGCTGGAAACACCAATAATATCAAGAGAACTTTTTCAGGGGAAACTAAAATACCTTTCTTACGTTTTAGAAGCCTGGAAAAAGGTACTATTTCCTATTTCATAGAATGGTTTGTGTTGGAAGGGACCTTAAAGGTAATCTAGTTCAAATCCGCCCATCCATTGGCAGGGAAATCTTCCACTAGATTAGGTTGCGCTTCTCTTCAGGGCTACTCTCAATGCATTCTCTGCCCAGACTACATCTGTGGCCTCATCCAGCTTGACTTTGAACACTTCCAGGGATGGAGCATCCATGACTTCTCTGGGTAACATGTTCCAGTGCCTCACCACCCTCACAGTAAAGAAATTCTTCCTAATATCTAATCTAAATCTCCTTCCTTTCAGCTTAAAACCATCAACACTTCTCCTACCACTACACTCTGATAAACAGCCCCTCCCCAGGTTTCCTATAGGCTTTCCCTTTAAGTACTGAAAGCCTGCTATAAGTCTTCACAGACTCTTCCCTTCTCACCTCTAGGCTAAACAAGCCCATCTCTCTGAGGGTGATCCTGTATGGTGGGTGTTCCAGCCCTCTGATCATTTTCATGGCCCTTATCTGGACTTGCTGTAGTGGATCTATGTCCTTACTCTGTTGAGGACTCCAGGGTTCAAGTAGTACTCCAGGCAAGGTCTTATGAGAGCAGAGCAGAGGGGCCGAATTACCTCACTGGACCTGTAGCTCACACTTCTTTTGATGCAGCATGATATAATATGCATGATATGGTTGGCTTTCTAAGCTGCAAGCACACATTGCAGCTTATGTTGAGCTTCTAATCAACCAACACCCCCAAACCCTTTTCTTCACGGTTCCTCTCAATCCATTCTCTAATCAGCCTGTTTGTGCTTGAGATAACCCTGTCCCAGGTGCAGGACCTTGTGCTTAGCCTTGTTGAACTTCGTGAAGTTCTAACAGGGCCACCTCTCAAGCCTGTTAAGGTCCCTATGGACCTTCCTTTCCCTCCAGTGTGTTGATTATGCCACAGATTTGGGTGTCATCAGCAAACCTGCTGAAGGTGCCCTCAATCCCACTGTCTACATCAGCAAGAATTATGTTAAACACCACTCGTCCCTGTACCAACAGTGAGGAATGCCATTAGTCACCAGTCTCCTCTTGAAAATTGATCCATCCACCACAACTCTTTCAGGGCAACCTTTGTCAAGTCTTCTCAGAAAAAAAAAAGTCTGGAGAAGACCTGGCTGCCAAATTGGCATTACCTGTAAAGATAAAGGCAATCTCTTAGCCACCCTGCATGGAAACCTCATTACAACTCAGATTGGGCTTGCTGCTCTTCCAGGGCCTTGGTGTATGGAGCTGAGCCACAGCACAAACAGGCCTGGGGAATTTAGGTATATTCCCCTTGCCAGTTTACCATTCCCATCTGAGCCTTCAGGACATAATGCAGTTGCCTGGCTTTTGGCTATGAGCTTTGTAAACTGAGGACTGAAGTCCTCCAAAAGCAGTTGAAACTGCAAGCAGCGGAACAACGTATCAGCAATCATAACCAAGCCACTCTGCAATGTCTTAGAAATGGGGCCCAGCTAGTCACCCCTTTGAGACAGGGAACCTTTTGGCTGAAGCAGAGTTACACAAGGCATAGATTTATTTGTGTCATCTTTTCCTAGTTGCAATATTCTTGAGCTGCCTGTCTTCACCTCTGCTGCCTCTGGCAGAACGTGTTCATGGAGAGCTCTGGAGAAAGGGGCTGAAACAAAAGAGCTTTTGGGGTGGGAAATATTGGTTTCTCCCCTAGAACTGATAGCTTCAATTTCCATGGGCACAGAAATCACTTGTTTTCTTCTTTGTTCTGGTCTGCAGCCCAGTTCTTTGCCAGGAGGAGAGGGACCTGGGGGTGCTGGTCGACAGCCGACTGAACATGAGCCAGCAGTGTGCCCAGGTGGCCAAGAAGGCCAATGGCATCTTGGCTTGGATCAGAAACGGTGTGACCAGCAGGTCCAGGGAGGTTATTCTCCCTCTGTACTCGGCACTGGTGAGACTGCTCCTTGAGTACTGTGTGCAGTCCTGGGCCACTCACGACAAGAGGGATGTNTTTTTTACGGAAAGGGTCATTAGGCATTGGAATATGCTGCCCAGGGAGGTGGTTGATTCGCCTTCCCTGGAGGTGTTTAAGTCATGAGTAGACGAGGTCCTGAGGGACATGGTTTAGTGTTTGGTGGGAATGGTTGGACTCAATGATCCAATGGGTCTCTTCCAACCCGGTGATTCTGTGATTCTGTGATTCTGTGATTCTGTGATTCTGGCATAGTGTAGTTTCCCTGGTGTGGGCACTCTTACAGAGGGCCGTGATTTCCCCTGCTAAATCCAAATCTTCTGTTGGAAAGCAAGCTGGAGTGTCCATCCACATATTTCATCAGAACAAAGGGACACAAAATGAGATGGTATTCGGGGACACAGGAGGCCCAATTCCCCCCATTTTTCTAGCTGGCAAAGCTTGATGAGATTCCTGAAGACCATGCAATATGTACAAGTGAGGGATGTAAGGAAGAGAGTTCCACCCCCATGGAAAACCCAGTCCTCACATACATGTCATCAGAACTAAATTGTTAGAAAGTCAGTCTACAGCCTCTCTCATACATCATAGTACTGAAAGCTGTTGCCATGCTATGTTTGACGTTGTCCAACACAACAACTTGATTGAGAGCCAGCTCTGCCAACGCAGCTGAAACAGAAAATTGTTCTTATGTTTTCTTCTGGTCAACAGCTACTTCCTCAGAAGAGTCTTAGAGCTTACACACGCCCCGTTTATGCACAGCCAAATTACTTTGCTTAGATATCCTTCGGTGCCACTCTTACTATAAACGAGATGAAAAAGAGACTCTTGTCTCTTAATTTTTTCAGCCTTCCGGATAAGAAAAGGGCACCCTCTTTTTGTTTTTATCCAAAGACCGTTGCAACGATTTACCTTCCATTGGAACTTTCTTATTTTTCTCTCTTTTATAACGAGATTTATCTAGAGCTAAGGATATTTTCGCTTGTTTTAAAAAAATTATTTTAACTTAAAACTCATTGCCAAGCTGAGATCACGAAACGCGTTTCAGCTGAGAAAGAGGAGTCGGGCACGGCTCCCCTACCGCTGCCCTGTGTCCCGCGGCGGCTGCCGGCGGCACAGCGCCCTCTCGCGGCTGCCCGGCCGAAAGACGCGCCGCGCCTCGGCTCCGTTCGGTTCCGTTCGGCTCCGTTCGGTTCCATTCGGCTCCGCTCGGCTCTTCTCGGCCCCACTCGGCTGGGTTCGGCTCCCGCCGTCCCCGCTCGGCTCCGCTCGGCTTCCCCTCGGCTCCCGCCATCCCCGCCCGGCCCCCGTGCCGCCATGGGGCCGCTACTGTGGCTGCTGCTGCCGCTGGGTGCGGGCTCTGCCGCGTACGTGGTGTCGGTGGATGTGCAGCGAGCCGAGCGGCCCCTGCGGCACTTCTGGAGGAGCACGGGCTTCTGGTAAGCGCGGGCCAGGGCTCCCCGGGCGCGGCTGGGTCGGGCTCGGCACTGCCCCCAGGTGGATCACGGGACGGGGCCGAGCCGCCTCCCCGACTGGTCTCGGGCGTCCTCGGGCTTGTGAAGCCAGGCAGCACACCTGTTGGAACTCGGAGCTCATTTCCTTTCCTTTTCACCGTCCTCGTTGTCACAGTCCCGAAGTAGGGTCAGGCAAAGCTTCCCTGGTTGCTAGTTCTTGGCAGGACACTTCTGACAGGCACCATCTTCCTGGCATGGCCAGTGAGCCCATTTTATCCCAGACAAGGGATCCAGTGGGACCACCACTTCATCAGGACAAAGTATTTCACGGAAGTGGTCATTGGGCACTGGAACAGGCTGCCCAGGGATGTGGTTGAGTCACCTTCCCTAGAGGTGTTTAAGGCACAGGTGGATGAGATGCTCGGGGACATTGTTTAGTGATTGATGGGAATGGTTGGATTCAATGTTCCAGTGGTTCCTTTCCAACCTAGTAATTCTGTGATCTTATGATTGTTTAGTTCTTTGCTTCTTGGAGGAAGCCCAGTGTTGCTGAGCTAACTGAGGTTGGAGAACCTGCAAGTTTTCATAGAATCACTAGGTTGGGAAAGACCTATTGATTCAGCTAAATGAGTAACGAGCCAGATAGGAGTATCTGGGTAGAAAATGTCTTTCTATTAATCCCAAGAGTAGGCTGAGAATATTGACTGTAAAGGGAAAGGCAAAAGTCAGTACTGACCTCTTGAAGACAGAGGCCTTTGTAGTAGGAAGACAAGTCAAAAAAACATTAATAAAAGAAGTGAGCAGGAGCTACTTCAGATAAATTGTACTGTTCAGTAGTCACTCAGGTGCCCACAGGTACCTACTTTCTGCGGTATTTGATTTGTCCACAAAAGAAAAGGAAGGAACTGATCGTCCAGTCATACCATATCCTTTTAAAAGGTACAATTCCCTACTACTGCTGGCTCCCCATGAAGACCTGTATTCTACTTAAGTATCTTTCCCTCTTCTCACTTGTAATAGCAGGCCACTTGAACTCTCCAGACCAGAGATCATCTCTGTTCAGTTGATTTGTACAATGGTGCTTTAGTCATGGACTTCAGCTCTCTCTGAAATGCTTGTGTCTCAGTTGTGCCTCGGTTTCATCTATGAAATGCAGGTGCAGACTCACTAAGTCTGCTGCCATGAAAATTTTCTGTCCAAAATGGCCTAACCATCTTTGTTCATGTGTTTTCAGACACATGTGTCATGACACACGCTGTGAGAGTTATAATAGCAGACTGTAAGTGCTTTCCAGCTCAGACATTATTTCCATGCATATGGGTAGCCTAATCAGCATAGAATCATAGTATCACCAGGTTGGAAACAACCTAGAGCATCAAGTCCAACCATTCCTGTCTGCCAATAAATCATGTCCCTGAGTACCTCTTCTCCCAACCTTTTAAATACCTTCAGGCATGGTGACTCAACCACCTCCCTGGGCAAACCGTTCAGTGCCTGATGACCCTTTCTGTGAAGAATTTTATCCTGATGTCCAGTCTGAACCTCCCCTGGTGGAGCTTGAGGCCATTCCCTCTTGTCCTGTCCCCTGTCACTTGGGAGAAGAGGCCAGCACCCACCTCTCTACAACCTCCTTTCAGGTAGTTATAGAGAGCAATAAGGTCTCCCCTCAGCTTCCTCAAGGCTAAACAACCCCAGGTCTCTCAGCCGCTCCTCTTAAGACTTGTTCTCCAGCCACTTCACCAGCTTTATTGTTCTTCTCTGGACATGCTGCAGGGCCTGAACATCATTTTGTGTGATGCATGAATGCTTCTAGCAGGCACAGGAGTAAAAGACAGTTTATTCCTCAGCCACATTCGTATCTTAGCATAAACTGATCATGACCTCCTTAGGCATAGAGTGGATTAAAAAACAGGTGTAGGGAAAAGAAGTTGCAACAGGTCTGGAATTGGTGGTAGTAAGCACTTCTTAAAAAAGCAATTGACATTGTCCTTATCTACTGGAACAATTAAAAAGACCCACATGGTTGATACATTTTAAGTAAGACTGGAATTGTTAACTTCTCTGTCTTACTCCTGTGACTTGAAGCAATATCAGGGAGGTGATGTCTAAGTGCCTTTTTTACAGGTAAAGTTGCCAGAAGGGGTCACACATGCTGGCAGATTGGTATGAAACACTACAAGGATGTAATCTGTATCAAGACTTGCGCTTTTTGATAAGGATGCAGGAGGTTAGGTAATAAATAGGCTGTGTCTTATCTAGGATAAAAGTTGTGTTAGGTTTTTGGCTAGTTGGGGTCAGGCTTTTCCCGTTTTGGGGACAGATATTTCTCTAGCACCAAGTTCATTCAGTGCTGTCCTTGGAGACCTTGGAGATCCTTGGGTGTATGTGGAGGGGCACAGAAGAGGAGAGGATGACCGTATAACTATTCCCAGCATAATTACAGTCAACACGGAGCTGATCCAGCCATAAGAGGAGACAGATAACAGTAGGAAAAGCGTAAACTATATTACTTCTACAAATACACAGTTAATATGCAGCCCGTAGTTAGAGCACAAGTCACCTCTCTTTGCAGTGTGAAGACACATGGAAGAATTCCACCAAACCTTGGCGACAATGTTGTTTCATCTTGTAATCAGAAGCTCTAACACTCAGATTTTGTATGTTATTAGGAGGCTTAATGAGAGTCCCTAAGGATGCCCAGACCCAGTGAGCTGGGCAGTGTTTCTGACTTAGGAGGGTGAAGTTGAGATCTTCCACCATCTTGCAGTTATTTATCTGTGGAGATGGTGGCAGCAGAAATTTACCCCAGTGTCATGTTAATTTCAGTGGAATAAGTAGACACCAAAACTCATTTTAACACAGTTATTACTTTGTAGCTGTGAGCAGACTAAGCTGCTTGCAACATCAAGCATAGACAATTCAAGCCACAAGACAATTCTGTGGTTCCTTATGCATAGGGGTGAGTTGAACATGGCTGGAGAATGTGGAGGCTCTGAGGGTCTAATTCTGCTTCTAATAAGTGCAGCTTCCACAGCAGAGCAAGAATTGGTGTTTTTACATGGACTTAAGCAGGAAGATCAAGCCCATATTTGTCTTACTGCACACCTAAGCAAGTTTGACTTTCACTCCAAAGCCTAAAAGACACTTAAGATTCTTTTTAAGACACTCTTTATCATCAGTTACTCAGAGGCAAGGTGAATGTCATTGTATGACCTCGGCAGGCCCCTGCTCCTTGAGGTTGCTACCTGTGCAGCAATGGCTGCTTGTTATACTTCCTTTTGAGCAAAGCAGTGAGATGCCCCCAAGTTGTGTCCTGCTTTGTCAAACTGCATGTGTGTCAAGTTACCCCCAAATAACCTGCAACTGCATTTTGTTTCCATCTCATGTTAGACAATATTCCTCATGCCAGAGAGGATCTTGCAGGTGGTATAGGGGCCTAGCACAGGGATCTTTGGATACTCAATGGAGCTGCTAGTTAATGTTGCTATATATTGTTTCTTTTCTGTCTCTCCTTTCCTGTAGCCCTCCTTTACCTCACAGCAGTGCTGATGTGTTTGACCTGAGCAAAGACCAAGAGATGAACCTTGCCTATATTTCTTCTGTTCCACATGGCGGCATTGAACAGGTTCGGATTCACTGGTTACTGGAGTTAATTGCTCTCAGGTAAGCAAACACCTCAAGTCAAAATCCAGTAAAATATGACACATTAAAGTGTCCAACAGGTGCTCACTTTGATATTTGTCGTAGTATAATTGCAAGCTGAGAATTAGCTTGCTTCCTTGGAAGTCAGTTTGCGGCTGTATGACATTAAAAAAGAGCTTGGATTGATAAAGGTGGGGTTAACCTGAATACACTTCGTTCTAACAACAGTTTAAGTAGCACTTTAAGGTTTCCTTTTGCCTGAAGATTCTTCTGCATGTGCTGGTGAAATTTTACCAAGACCATCTCAGATTGTGTGCTACAGTCATTCCAAATCTCTCCTCTGCTGCTATATCCAGGCATCAACATCTTGATTCCCAGTTTTACCATCAGCTCCAGTGAGGCCTCAGACTGGCAGAAATGGGTTTCCTAGACCATTGCATGTGAAATGTGCAGTGTGCAATGTGCAATGGTCTAGTGCAGCCTTTTCTAACTGGCTGCATCCTTTCTAAAATACTGCTTGGCACAACTTTGTAAAGAACTCTAGAGGATTCTGCAATGGTTCCTTAAACAAGGAAAAATTCTGCTTTGCAGTCAGGGCATCTACACCTGGTGTTCTGGAGGGAGCTGCCAGTTTGATTCAATGCAAAGACCATTCCAAATGTTTGAAGACTCATATTACGTGTTAGCACTGCTGTTCCTTCAAGTCCATCAGAATTTGCTTAGTGCAGTGACACCTGCACTACCAGTGACACCACCAGTGACACCTGCATCTACCCAGTACTGCTGGGTGAAGCCAATCTTTTAGAAGTTCAGTTTGAACACATCCATACTAGTATGCCCAGTTGCAAAAACAAATAGAGATGCGTGGAACAGGAGTGATTTGTCTGTGAAGAAAGACAAACCACAAAAAACCCCATCAGCAGTTGTAATAGCTTTTAAAGTTCTTCCTAGCTCAGGCTGTTGCCAACTTGAACGTATTTACAATCCACATCATTACTGCATCTGCTGTCTCAGGCACAGGAAGATGGGAATTTGCCAGTTTTAAGTGTGGAGAAGTGACAAGGGGAAGAAGGGCTCAGGCTCTGGAAATAGGATGTGAGCAGACAAGTAGTGGGTTTCAGAGTGTACATTAGGAACAGGAGCATTTTTTTTCTTAGATGTTAGGGTGTGCTTGTGTATTACATAATTTGTAATTGTTTGTTTGGGAAGGAGTTCAGAGATCCTGCACACAGAGGAGTGTTGAATTTGTACCTCAGAGCTAGTCCATCTGTGAATACAGGGGGTGACACAGCTCCTCCCTCCTATCTTTCCTGGTGGAATTTTCCCAGTAAACACCCTTTCCTGTGCTGTGTCTTCCTCTCTTACGGGATTTTATAATTACTCTTGCAGTGACTCAGTTTCAGCAGGGGCAAGGACAGCTGTCACTGCTCACTGCCGCTGGAGTCCACGTCTTGGATCTCAAAGGTCTCTTCTGAGCAATGGCTTAGGTCTTTCAGGTCTCTGTAACCAATTGACTTAGAGAAAAATCTGTGAGTACCTTTGAAAAGAAAGCAGCAACACCTACACTCAGAGTCCAAAAATCTCTCCTGGCAGCTTGTTTTAGCTGTGTGATGTCTTGAACTGGGCTTTCCAAATGACTGAGTAAAGGGAATGCATCTGTTATGGATTCTGCTCAGCCTTTCTAGGGAGTGAGGCATGGAGTCCTTCAGAGCAGTATGTTCTTTGCACAGTCTAAATTCTAGGAGCATGATGGCTTAGTAGTCAAGTAGGAAAGCTGCAGTACCTGAAGGGTAGGGTTCTAACACACCAGACTCAGTATCTAGCTCAGCATTGACATGTAGACATTAGAAACTTTACTACTGTTTAGAACCAAGCTCATTTTGCAAAACTGCATTTGTCAAAGACAGGAATACATTTAAGTTGTGAAAGGACAACCAGTGACCTAAGCAGCAGCAACAGTTTGGAATGGAATGTTTTGGGAGAGAGCATGGAGCCTGCAGGCAAACATTGAGATTAAAAAAGCCACAGGGGCAAGAATGCAAATCCGAACAGGAGTTCATTGCTAAGGTTGAATTCTGCGCATGTGCAATTATGTTCTTGAACCAGTGATTTCCAGAAGGATGTAAACAGTTTTTGAGTGAGAAGCCTGGAACAGCAAAACTGTTATGTCATGGGATTGGTGTGTAGAGATTTCTTGGAAGCTGTTGTAAGGTACTTGACTGAAGAAGAGCACTTGCAGAAAACAGAGAACTAGGAGATCCCAACGCTGTTGATGGCTAACAGGTACAGGCATTGCATTTCCTCACAGTTGTGCTGTCTGTAGAAAAGTACCATAAATATTCCTGCCAAGAAGCAGGCATACTCATGGAAGAACACTACCTTCCCTTTCTTGCTTCTATAATGCTCTTTCTCATTATGTCTTCTAATCCCCCAGTGCTGAGTGCATCCCTGTATTTTAACCCTTTTCTAGGCAGCAAACCCACATCTTATCTTTTTCTTTATTCCAAATTATCCTGCCATTTTACCACCTGTGAAAAGATACCACTAGGCAAACTGTTTTCAAAGAACTACTAGTTTTATTTTCCAAATGAAAGCTGATGTTTGTCTCTAGGTCATGTGACACAAGAATATTAATGTTTACAAGGGAACACAAGGTGTCTTTCATGGACTGGACAGTTGCAAGGATTTTAGTTACCACTGCCAACAAATACAGCCATTTTTACACCTACACCACACATTATGGTCATGCTGCATTAATAAACAGGAGAGTTTGAGGTAAAGACTCACAACTCTGTTCCCAGCTTCATGGGACCCACACAATCCACAAGTTAAGAACCCTTTCCTGTTCTTACGTAGCAGTACTGAAGTTTGTTGGATACGTGGTTTATACAAGGCACCACAGCAAAATAGTAAATCTACATATGCATATAACATTTTCTAAAAGACATAATGATTTTATTTCAACATTAGTATAAACCTAGTTGGAATTACAAGTCCATTCCGAGCTACTCTCAAAGTCACGATACCTAATTCCTGGTAGAACAGGAGGAAAGAGAATCAACAGGTTTTAACATTTTCAGTCTTCACAACGTTAATCTTTATAAAATGCAGTATAGCAAACATACACGTACCAGGGAAAGGCTTGCTTTTTCAGTTACCTTTTACGTGCTTCTTAGAAATAATTTATAGTCTCCCAGCACCCCTACATCATAGTACTGAAAGCTGTTGCCATGCTATGTTTGACGTTGTCCAACACAACAACTTGATTGAGAGCCAGCTCTGCCAACGCAGCTGAAACAGAAAATTGTTCTTACGTTTTCTTCTTCCTAGGAAAAGCCTTAAAGCTCACACACCCCCTTTATGCACAGCCAAGTTTCTTTGCTTTGATATCCTTTGGTGCCAGTCTTAGAATAAACAAGATGAAAAAGAGACTCTTGTATCTTAATTTTTTTCAGCCTTCTGGATAGGAGGACACTCCCTTTTTGTTTTTCTCCAGAGACTGTTGCAAGGATACACCTTGTTTTGGAACTTTCTATTTTTTTTTTCTTTTTTAAAATGAGACTCATCTAGAGTTAAGGATATCTTTGCTTGGTTTTTCTTGACATTGTAGGCTGGTTGCTTGACTGATAAAAGAAGTCCAGATTGCTAGGATGTGTGTTCTTTTGTACTGAAGTAATTTTATTTGACTTCCAATAACAGCTTGCTTTGGCACAATAGACTAAGAGTGTCTGTATTGGTACCATCTGGCAAGAACTCCTGTAAACCCTCTTCCTCATGCTAGGCCCTGGAAGGATCTTAAAAGAGATATACTCTGATCGAAGAATAGTTAGAAAGAAAAGCAGACACAGATCAATACTTTGTCCTTGGGCTCTGCCCATTTGCTTTTATGGCAGAAATAAGGTAGTCATACCAAGTCAGCAATTTAAAGAATAATGTAATTAAATTGTTTTGTGGCAGGTAAATGCTGCCATTGGTCAATCCTGTAATCTCTTGAGAGACATTTCTACCACGTTTTACTGCTCTGGTGGTACTGAGCTGTGCAGCTGATATGTGTTTTTTTATAATGAATACATGAAAATATCATCATTGAATCAGTTACCTAATATTGTGCTATTCTCAATCCTTTTGAAGACATTTTTTATTTGTCTTTTGGGAATGTACTGCTTTTCCTTTAAGAAAATATTTGTTCTTGAGAACCAAACAGGCTCTGGGGCACCTGGAGAACCTCAGTTTGAGTGTTCTCTCATTCAGTGACCTGAAAAGTTGAAATAAAAAAGTCACATTATGTGTTGGCCTGACTTTCCTTTTTAAATGACACAGCAGAAAAATGGCTTCTGCTGACTGTAAGAGGCACAACTGTGATAGAATTTCCTTCCATGCTTCATACTGTGTGTGAACCAGCTACAAATAAGGAGAGAAGGATAGGGCAGCTGTCCTAATTTTTGTGCTGGTAATTATAAACTGGAGTATGGGAGAGGATATTGTTCCAGTGCTAGAACACTGACTATTAACTGTGTAACAATTAAAATCTGAATTAATGCTTTTTGTAGAGAGACAACGTGCAAATAGAACAGCACAGTGGACTCGGGGGTTATCATTTTATACAAAGCAGCAAGTACAGCAGTTAATGCAGATTGTTATAGAAGGTAACCCAGCTCTGGAAAACATAGTTTAGTGTACACCAAAATCAATGATAATATGATAGGAATAATAAAATAATTTTTTTTTAAAAACCCAAAACACAAACCCAAACATCTATAGCATGTTCAGTGATGAAATTTTTACAGTATATAGGGGTACACAACTTACAAAGTGTCGTTGCCAGGTGATGGGCCAGGTATGCTGCTGTAAAGCTTCATTAGCATTGCATTAGAGAAGACCAGACAAGCAGTTCTCACTGACCCATCACTTTCCTTCTAGATGCATCACGCATTTACCTTACCACCCTGCCATATTTAGTTCTGTTTCTCTTTGCACCTGTGCAGGCATCTGTAGGAAGAACATGATGTGGTGCATCACAGTTCTGAGGTTTTGTGTTTGATGGTGCTTATGTGTTCCTGAATTGGAGCTGAATCTGTACAGTAGGGTCAACTTACTTTTACAGGATGGTACAGCTACCTGGGTGACTGTGTGACTGCCAGTTAAAGCCATTCATTCTTAATCCTGTTGATCCTCTTATTAGTTACAAAATTGTACACCAGAGTCATATTTCTTCCAGCAGCATGAAATGAATAGGAATATGAAAACCTTAAGTAACTCATTACCACAGATTGAAGCCAGTAGCACAAGTGACTCCACAAGTAATTTTTTGAAATTATGGTTTTGAGAGGGAACTTTTGAGAGGGAACTCTCCTGTAGCATATTGTGTCATTACACTGATGTAATCAAGGTGGAGAGACATGCTATGTTCCACAATATTTTACACATTTTATTTGTATGCAAACAGTGGAAGTTGTCTATGAGTACACTTAGAATGACAGAAGGGGTAGGGCCTTACAAACCAGAGTTTAAACCATTATGTGTCTAGGAGGCTACATCCATTGCGTTTTCATGGAGATGGCTTGTAAATTGTGTGTCCTAGTGACATAAACCAGCCATTCAACCACTAGGAGAATTAACTGATGCTGGGCAGATCTTCCAGCACAGCAGTCTCATGATGTATATATTGGGTCACAATATGATCATGGCACAAGGGGGAAGCCAATCCCAAACTGTCATACTGTTCATCGTCTGTGTTTTGAAGTGAAAGTGCAGGGAATAAGCCAACCTGTTTCATCCTGGTCCCTGACTGCATCCCCAGTGGCTGTCCTATGTGGCAGCTAACAAACAACAGAGGTTTTCAAGGGGGAAAGGCCAATTTTGTGTCCGATAATTTAATTATTGTAAACTGCCCCTCCCCATCCATCACTTCTGTGGTCAATCATCAGTGAAGACACAGAATTAAACTGAGCAGTCTGCTGGAAGCATTTGGTGTTTTGCAAACTGCACAGCATTGTGTATACTGTAGAACAGCATTTCCTGCATACTTCCAGAATCTTTCCCAAAGAAACCTCCTCTTTTCAGAGAATCTATCACTGAAGGATTGCAGCAAGCCAGGAGAACAGAAATGTTTAAGTCATTGTAGTCTTTCAGAATTTCCTTTAGAGTATTAACTCCAGTGGTGTCCAAAAATGAGATGGAAGAGCAATCTACAACAAGGGCTTGGAAATCAGTTTGTTTAGGAACTAGTTGCAGAGTGGTTTCTCCAGTACCTAGGCCATTAGCAGCTGTGTGGTCTCCCTTTTTCAGATGCTGCTTTTCCTTCTTTTCATATTTCTTCCTTCTGGCAGCTTCTAGGTTAGGATCTAAGTTGGTCAATCTGTACAGAGACTTTAGAAAATAGTTTCTATTTGCATAGTAAAGTGGGCCCTCAAAACGGAATATTTTGACCTTCGGAACAGAAGAGAGATTTTCATATTCTAAGTCATCTTCATAAAAGCTGGTGTCTTGGATCTGACCAAGCAGGGCTGTCCGTGGGCGCTGAGTTCGAACAATGATACATAACATGGAGAATACAATGCCAATCAACAGCCCTATTTCTGTGCTAATCAAGGCTGAGGCAAACATGGTAACAACCCAAACAATTGTGTCCACCTTATTTGTGTGGTACCGTGCAGGCACATCCTGGAACTTCCTCAGTGCTCCTCGAAGGCTGACAATGATGATACATGCCAGGACACTCTTCTGCAAGGAGTAGAAGAGAGGTGCCAAGAAAAGCAGCACCAGTAAAACTACCATTGCACTAATGACTCCAGAGACCTGAGTCTGGCAGCCTGTAGATGTTTTGACGAGTGTTTTAGCCAGGGCTGCACTTGTTGCAAAACAGTGAAAGAAGGAAGGAATGATGTTGCAGAACCCCACAGCAAACATTTCCTGATTGGCTCGGATGGTGTAAGCATATTTCTTTGCACACATTTCAGAAAGGGATACAGTGAAAACAAAGCTGACTATGGCAAGAGGCAAAGCATCTACAGCAACTCGGACCATTAAGTTGAAATGTGGTACCTTGGGGGGAATAAATCCTGTTGGAATAGTCCCAGAAACACTGGATGCATACACTTCATTTAACTTCCCATAGTGTGAAATCAGTGTTGCCACAACGATAACTACCAGTTCTGTAGGAAGAGGAAATTTCAGCTTATGCTTATACCGATCTCCCAATTCCTTAGCTGTGACCAGCACCACTATACAAATGGCACTTGTGATGACATCACAAAGGTTAGCCTGAGAAATGTTCCGGAAAATATTAATCCAGGTAATAACAAGCATCCCATGCCCTTGGCTGCGTGGAATTTTTATTCCAATCAGATACTTCACTTGAGCTGTTAAAATAGTTAAGGAAGCACCAGTTGCAAAGCCGTCTAGTACAGACTCAGATAGGTATATAGATACGAAACCCAGTCGAAATATCCCCATTAGAACCTGAGGAGACAGAAAATGAAAAAATAGATAAGCCTTAAATCATGCTGCAAGTAACTAAGTACAGATGGGAGAGAACTAGCTGGAGGCAAATAACATTTAGCTATTTGAATTTTAATACAGGAATCATCTTGATGTTTCTAGCCTGCTTTTAAAACATGATCCCTTTTACTGTTTGGGATACCACAAACCCAAGAGGTCAATAAAGAGTTTGGGACAGGGTCAATGAAACTTTCCAACTCAGGCAATGGTCTGAAGTTATTCCAGTGAAATGGATTGTCTGAATTTTATTTCCCATGCAAAAGATCAGTGGATCCCAAAATGCTTCTGTTATGCCAAAGCAAATTTTCTTTTTTCATGTCTTAAAGTGAATGAAGTTAAAACTTACAGCCATTGCTTTGTGAACAGAACTTCAGTGACAACAGCCAAGATCCTTACATTAGTGGCACTGTTACATTAAGCAGCTTTTAATTGTAGCCCTTTGAACAGAAGGGAGAGTACAGCATATACAGCCTTTGTGGCATGCCTAAGGTCAGAAGTGGCAGAATTGCTCACTTTCCAAATCCCAAGGTACTGTCCTTAACTAGTTGTGGCTCCTTTCTTTGGTGGCTTTGGAAGATACAGCTTCACAAGGACATTTTATTGTTCATAATTGTGACCTGCAGTTTCTTAGTAAACAGGAAGATAGCAAGCTCTTTCCATACAATTAATATGTAAATATGTTCATTGTGCTCCCTTCTGTGTTCTTTTGATACCCTCATAACTAGCAGCATGTTGATGAGTCTCAAAAAGTCTAGCATGCCCATTGTCTGAAAAGCAGGTTAGTCAATCTACTTCCTCTCTTTTCCTTTCTGCTTCTGAATTATCTTTGGACGGCAGTTTGATAAACGTGGTACTCACTAGCAAAACACTGAGCAGTGCATTTAAAGCTTGTGTGGAAGTAGGTGAGTGGATCAACACCTTTATTAAGAATTATATCTTCATTGTTGAAGTACATGGCTACCTGGGAATTTCTGTATTGGATTCATGGACCCATGAAAGCAGCAAGGCCAAGAGCAGTAATAGATGATGATAGTCTTACAGAGGACACTTGTTTCACCTCAGCTTGCTAGAAGCTAAGAAAACTGCCTACCTCATGCTTTTTCTGAATTGCCTACAGGTATGCTTCCTGGAGAAAACAGTCTTAAGGTCATTCAAGTGAACTGCTGCTGTATTGCTTATTAGAAGAGAGTCAAACCAAAGCCTAGGTCATGCAAAGAGTCTTTAGGAACTTTGTACCTTGCTTTTGGATGTCAGTAACCACTTACCTGATACACTCCAGCCACAAATGTCAAGGCTGTAGCAATGCCAATAGCATAGCATTCTTTCCCACACTCAGTGTTCATCCCTGCAGTTGTGAGGTTGAAGGCAGTTGTATTCAACTGACTGCCATTCTGCAGAGAGCCATCACCCAAGGCTGGTGGAGCATCATCATTCAAGTCAAACCCAGCCAAGAGAAGTTCTCGGTCCACAACTTGTCCCACCATTAAGCTTATCAAGCTGAAAATGCCAACTGAGACATGACGGGATGTGCCCATTAAGAAATAGATGATGTTGGCAAAGAATGATGTGTAAAGGCTATAAATGGGCTTCAGACCTGCCAGGAGTGAGTATGCAATTGCCTGTGGCACCAGAATAATCCCAATCACTAACCCAGACATAATATCCCCCCAAATGTACTCTCTGCACTGGTACTTAGGAAGCCATTGTAAAACAGGAAAGAAATCCATGACAAAGTTCTTCAACTTCCTTGGGGTGCAGGAGCAGCTCTTCCTTAGCTTAGCTAGCATGACTTCTTTCATACTAATCTTGACACGAGTCTTTCTTTCCATGAGAAAGCAGGAAGAGGTGTTGTTTTCCATCGTGGTAGCCTCAAGTGGTCTTTCCATTGTCCCAGTGTTTACTTCATATATCTGTTCCTGCAATGTGGAGAAGACATCTGGTAGGATGCAGTGCAGAAGGTTTTTTTCAGCACAGATGCTTAACACTAGAAGTTTGTCACCTGATTGTTCTTTTAAGGAAGCATCATTGCAACAAGAACACCACCCCAAGGCTTCAATGACACATACCACCAAGAAATAAATTTACACATTGAGCTCTTTCATGCAGACATTTAAGAATATGTTCCTTTGAATCTGTTTTGTTTTACTAATGAAAAATGAAGTTAAATTAGTCATTTTGTGACATATTTCTGTCAGGTCTTCCAAGTGCCCTGTCAGAGGTCTCTGTCATCAGAGGCAACACTCAATCATGTGAAATAAACATACGCTAGTGAGGTAGGCTATGATCCTTCTAATAGTGTGCCTGTAGTTACTGATGTGGAACTCATATATGATATAGTCATCTGTTGCTGCACCTGTCCTCACTACACAGGAGAGAAATTTTGCTAGTGTGGTATGTAAAGTAGAGTTTTCTGGAGAGCAACAATTTAGTCTTATTCAAGTATTTGTGCACAAAGCATTGATGGACTCTAGAAGCTTCTAAATAAAGGATCCTATTGAATTGCAGATTGTTCTGATGTGCAGCTTCTATTAATTAGTAAGCATTTTGTCACAAATAGCTGTTTGGCAACATGTGGACCATAAAATATGATGGAATCTGTTACTATCTCGGAAGAGTGCTACATGTTAATATTTCCAGTTTAAACTTACAGTTACCTTGGATTTGCTCTCCAAATAGTAAGATATAACAAATATTTCTGCCTGCAGCAGAACAAACACAATGTTTTTTTTCTGTGGTTCTCCTGCATGGCAGTTTTCTGATATGAAAAGACTGGGAAGATTTATATTCTCCAGGTGGAGGTGCTTTTGATGTCTTTTTCTTCTAGGAACACAACTGTTTTCACCGAATTCAGCCTCTGCATTTTTGTTTAACTGTCAAATTAATTTTAAATTAGCATAGTGTATTCATAAGTCATTTGGGGGTAGTTTGGGACATAACTAAGAGGCAGGACAGTATCACATGCAAGTGGTCTACCTTAAACAGTTTAAAAATAAAACTAATAGTAGAAAGGTGGAAAATGTCAAACAGACTATGCCCAGTGGCAAATCTTGGATTCTGATTTGCAGCAGGAAGAAAGAACTGAGTTCCAAGAGTAGATACCCATATGTAACTACTGGGAGATATGAAATGCCTCTTACTGACCTAGAAAAAGAGAGTATGTGCTAGTACAATCATATACAGAATCTCTAGGAAACAAAGACTTCTCAGGCCCAGCCTGTCTCATAGAAACAGCCAGGATCTCTGCAACAAAGCTTTTTGGTGCCAGCT
This sequence comes from Piaya cayana, assembly GCA_013389865.1. Classification (NCBI taxonomy): domain Eukaryota; kingdom Metazoa; phylum Chordata; class Aves; order Cuculiformes; family Coccyzidae; genus Piaya; species Piaya cayana. Next base: position 169,934 of record WAAB01021070.1, on the reverse strand, counting down.
GTGGCATTGTAATGTATGTCAAAGCTTGTCTTCACTTACAAGTTAAAGCTGTTTCTTTAGTCTTTTAGTATCTAGAGTCAGAAGCCATACCCGTCAGTATCCTAAAAATTGGAGTACACTCACTGGTACAGTATTCTGTTGGTATATTTTAATTATTTTAACATTAATACTAAGTTTAGACTGTAGTGACAAAAGTCATCATTCTTTGTGTAAATTTTATAGGGTGTTTTTTTGTTGTGAAAAGTGTTTCGATTTGTTAATACATGGTAACAACCAGTTAAAGCAGAGAATTCTAACCTGAGAAAACACCAAGGTCATGTAAGTCCAATTGGAATACCAGCAGCCTGTAAGCTTTTATCTGTAGCATTCCAAATAGTGTCTTGTTATAAAGTGTTCTGTCTATCCTCCTTAGAATTGTTTTTCAAGATTTTAAGAAGTACTTTTTGCTAGCAAATTGAAAACAATAAGAAGATATGTTTTCTGTAACTAGCCCAAAAGTCTTAACTTCCTACATAGTATTGTAAGTGACACAGCATGATTTTGAAGGCCGGGCAAAGTTTACCCACAACTTGAAACAGGATGTTTAAGCATTACATTTATGTTATTCATAACTTGGGTAAAAGGCAGACAAGAGATTCTTGGTGCAGGCATGTTTACTGATTGTCCAACTTGAAAATGACCTTCATAGTAGTATAAATATATTTTTAGAAAAAAGTGGATATCTATCCATCCAAATTATATTAAATAGTTTTTAAATGCTGTATAACTTTCTTTATGTTTGTTAGTAAGTTTTATCTCTGTCATAAAGGAAAACTAATTACAATTTAGTGTAATTATTTCAAAAGATTGATGGTTAATTTTTACCAGTTATGCCAAATTTAACTTTGGACTGTAATGTACCTTCTGGTAATGCTAGCCAAGAACTGCTTGCACAAGAAATACATTGGATCTAGTCTTTGCTAGAATGCAAAGGTGAGAGAAAAGATAAAAGAAGTTACAACACCAAGATAAATGCTTAAAAGCATAATTAATGTTTACGAAATACAGAGTGCTAGCAACTGTAATAAGACACTCATTTTTAAGATGCAAAAACTCCATGCTTTTTCTCTTACCTAAATTAGATTTGAGCGTGAGAGGCTTGCGCATGAGGACAACAAGTCCTGTTTGAATGCAACACACTTCTTTCAGCCAAGTGAATTCAGACAGCCAAGAAATAAATACAGCTTTTGTTCTTTGTACTTAAAGCTAGTGGGCAATTCAATACCCAATGAATGCTTTTGATAACCTACATTAAAAAAAAACCAAACGACATTCACTTTTATACACTAGTCTCATATATTTAATTCTACAGTTTCTGTCTGCCTCTCTCTAAACTCACACAGCTTACTTACAAGTAAATTTGTGTTTACCAAAAAAAGCCTATTAAAATTCATACATATACATTCTTTGTGCGGCTTTCTTAGAGGTTGTCATAGTTGATAGTAGATAAGATTATTGGAACATAATTTCAGTGGAAATCACTGATTTCAGAGGTCTGAATGATAATGTTAAGAGGTATGAATGATAATTTAGCAATATATCTGAGTTGTACTAGTGTGATGTGGTCTTTTCAATGGTTTTGATGTATTTTAGAGACAGGTCAAAAAATCTTCCTGGTGTAATAAATATGCTTATACTAAAACACAGCTAAATATTGAAAGGAAGTGATTTTCTTCAGTTGTTTTATCTTATGAAAATAAGGATTTTCTTCGTATAAAAGAAATATATAAACTATTAAACTATATTAAACTATAAACTATAAAAGAAATATATAAACTATTTATTCTGCTAGAACCCATGTCAAACTAGCCTGCTAACTATAAAGCACTCAGCTCTAAAGAAAAGATGATACTGGTTTCCAGAAACTATTAATGCTTATTGAGTTTAATTGTTGCTTTTAATACATATTAAAGCCACACCAAATAGAAGAAAGGGAATTGTTAACAACTAAACTTTTTCAGCTGTGTAACCCAAGAGTTCACAAACTGATTCCTGTAGCTCAGTAATAATTTAATTGGTTCACCTGAAGAAAATAAGGTTCCACCATAGCTGCATGATAACCCCTGTGCATTTGTACAGCCTAGCAGAGAAGTGGAAGCTTTGAATGCTTTTGTCATCTGCAAAGAAAGAAAGGTAGTGAGCAGGTGTGTCTAGTCCTGTGCAGAAGTAGACTCCAGCCTTCTGATTCTGGCACTGCGAGTAATCGTGTCTTTTCACAGTGGTAATACTTAAGCAATATTTAGGAGCCCTAGGAGCATCAGTAAATAGATTCCTCCACTGTTCACCAAACTGATTCATTTTCAGCTCGGTCCATACTAAGTGGTTTATAAGAAAAGGGACAACTCCTACTTCAGGCGCCCCCTCACACCCTAGAGGATCACAGACCATAATGCTGGCATTTTATTCAAGTGAAGGCTAACAATCACTTGCTGAAATAGCTGGTTTTAGCAAAGATGCGCAGATGAAGAAGTGTGTATCTTAGAAATTGTTTATGGATTGCATGGACAGTGGTATATGAATGTTCTCAGCTGTTTGGATACAAATGAGTGTTGCTTGTTTGCACATTCATATACATATATATCATCCATGTCATGACAACAGAAAGTAGTCTTGGTTATTTTTAATTGTATTTTGATGTTTGGAATTTTCACAGTTACATTTTTTCAAGTTGCCCTTGACCATCTAGGAAAAAGAAAAAAACTTTTTATTTCCTCCTGCTTGAGCAAGTTAGATGTAATGTAGTTTGTTTTATGAAAAAGTGAAACAAGGCAAACAGCCATTCTAGACAAACAAACTGCTGACTTTCCAGCTCGCCTTAGTCCCACCTTTATTCCTGTCTTTTGACCATGCAACTGACCTGACAAAATCTCTCTATAGGGGAGGAAAGATTCATCTTGATGTGTTCAGTGGGATTTCTCTTTGCAGATTCCTTGGCAAGCAGTTTCTGCTAGTGCATGTATAACCATTCTAGCTGGATGAGTTCTTAGTGAAGCAGAATAACCCCAAAAAAACTTCATTCTGTTGCATCCTTTTGTCTCCCCATCCTGATTGTCCACCAGAAAATCTGAAGCTGTATCTCTAGAAAACCCAAGAGGGAGTGGGCAGGCTAAGCCTGTCTTTCTATGCTAAAGCAATCTCTTAAGTGCTGTATTTGGGACAGAAGTCAGACTGTGTCATAATTCTGTACTAGAATCACTCAGTCTTGCTTGATTGTAAGTTAGGGTGGAGCCCCTTAAATAGTTTGAACCAGGTAATGGCTTGTCATTTTCTCTATGTTCAAACTGTGAAAAATCAGCTAAAGGCCTAATGTGGATAAACGGGTTTTATATTTATCATATTAAGTTTCATTGTGTTTTTGTTGCATATGCCATAGTAAAAAAAAAGTGAGACATCAGTTTAGCACAGCATTTGATACAGGGCACTTGTAAGTGTTAAGTTAAACTGTTTATTTTACTCATCTTTCCTGACATCAATCTTTTCTGCCTGTGATAAACATCTCTTGGTCTCTAATGGCTATGATTACGTTACTGTTCTGGATCGCATTCTTAACACAGTTTTGAAAAATCCTTTGGCTAGCTTCATTTATGATGCACACATTCAATGTACAGAGGCATGTTATGCTGGCAAACAAGTTTGGTTTTTTTTCAGAGGAAAGAACCCAGAAGCTCTGCCCCAGTGCACTCTGACTCTTCATGGTGGCATAAAAACCTGAACCAGCAATTGTTTTTTTGGTTAGACTTGAACAGATGTGGTAAGGACTTTTAGATCTGACTAGTCTGAAATAAAATCACATGAAACATATATATTTATAACAGAGTACTGCTTCAGCACTTAGTGCTTTGATTTACTAAGGTGTTTGCTGTGCAGAATTACTTAGAAATGTCAACATAACCTATTAGAAAGGATCAAGTGACAAAACAGAATAAATTAAATTAATGTTTTTCTGTGATTTGCATAAGCTTTTGTATTTTCAGCTTTAGAGGGCGAGGACCTGCATGTACTTGGAAGCAGCCTTAAGCAAGGTGCCAGCTACCAAACCCCTTTTTTTAAACATTGACCTAGCAAGCTTTCAGGCTACAGGCAGAGAACATTGCTGTGCATTTTAGGAAAGCTGTGTGAAACATGATGGTCTGAGTTAGTTTTTTACTATATGTGGGCAAAATATTGCGACTTCAAAGCATTTTCCTCATGAGTTCCAACGTTATGCTAATTTGAAAGTGAAAGAGGAAAGCATTTTTTGGTCTCTATGAGTCAGGAACACCAAAACATAAGTCTAAGTCATCTAGAAGTTAACACGCTATATTAAGGAGTTATTCTGAAAGTCAAGCACTCTTAGATTTTTATATTTCTAGTTAAGATGTCCAATCTACAACTTCTACTTCCAGCTATAAATTAATCTAGGATTTCCAAGGTAAGTTAGACTTTCCCAAATGCCTCCATTCACCAGCAGCTGTGATTCAGTTCATATTTTTCCAAGGATTCTTGCTTCAGTGTCCCAGTGAGTAAAATTACAGCCAATGACATGTTACAGTCCAAGGGATGAAGAGAACTCAGTCAGCCAGACACTGCTGTTAAGAGTGCCTATTAAGATCATCCTTGGGAATGATCAGAGCTTGGAAATAAATGATCAAGTAGTTTCACTGGCTCTCCAGGGACTGGTTTTGTTCAGGGGCTCCAGAACGTGCTGGTCAAAATACTGGCATCCATTTGAAGGCAAGACAGAGAGTCTTCTCTGCACTCTATTCTGCAGAGTCCTAGGACATGACCACTAAAAACACATTTTCTGTGATGTCAAAGAACATTCCTAAAAATCAAACTTCTTCCCCTGGGAAAGGTAGCTAGCCCAAAGTGAAAGGGACCTTAATCATTGGTCACATAACTATATATTAAGCTCTGTTTTCTGCCCTGTGGTTTTGCTGGACTTTGTTTAGTCACGTTAAACTACTGTAGAAAAAAAACAATTTGATATCCCATTCTCATGTTTTTTTCTTGCTGCCTTCCCTGGTGTTTTGGGCTTATTACACAAAATAAGGACAATATTTTGTAAACCCTCTTCCATATTTAAGCCCTAAGAAAATTCTCTGTTTTAATCATAATTCAGTAATTTGGGAAACAAATAAGCTTCATCTAGGCTGCTTTTCAGAAGTACAAATAAAAACTGGCCAAAGAGCTTGTCTTGAACTCTTAGGCCAGAGTTTGCAGGAAAGATTACTTCCATAACAATTTCAGCAGACATGTTCTACAAACCTTTGCCCAGTATCTCCCTTATAAGCAATATTTATGAAGAATAGAATAACAACAAAGCTTTAAAAGCAACACCAGCATGCAAAGTAAAAGAAGCAGTTCTACACCTTTGAAAACAGCCAGAGAACATATAAAACCTGGATTTAGAGGTATGGGAGGGAAAATAATTCTCTTACCTGGATAGCTTTTTGGCAGAATTGTTCAGCTCTGGTTTTGCATGTGAAATGAATTGAAGTCTTAGGTCAGGCATTGCTTTATTTGCATAAAAGGTAATTATTAGCTAAATATTCCTCAAGGGAAAATTGGGTAATTATGGAATCTTGAGCTTGCCACTTGGTAGTGTGTTGTCACTTGTACCACTTAGAAAACTTGGATATATATGCAGCACTTGCTGATGATATGAGTTACATAATGCGCAAGATTATTAATTAACTAACACTGTTCCAAAAATTATGCTGAGTTTGGGCCAGCACATCTCTGACCTTTGAAGCTGTTTCTCATCTGAGATTTGATCTGATTTATACATCCTCACATCACACTAGCATTTGATTTTTACATATTCAAGGTATAAGAATAGGACTACAGTCTTGCCTGAGATTTGTTTTGCAGCCTGGAATAAGTACAGCACATAGGATGGTACGGCTGGAGGTCAGAGTTCCATTCCTACACATCAGCATATACGGATCACAAGATCTCTATTGCTTCTGTGTAAACCAGTCACTACAAAATGCAGGCAGATCAACAGGAAAAAGACTGAGTTTCTTTGTGAGGTATAGGAGGTCTGACACAAAAAAAAATGAGACTAATCCTGTAGCTCAGGAACCAAGTGTGGAAGGGGGAGACAAAAAACAGTTACAGAACATGTTCTAAGCTATCACAGTGAGACAAGGCTCAACTTGATCATTCAGTACAAGTGGACACACGTTCACATAGAGATGTGTTCTTAACCTCAGTCAGAAAATGTCAGTGTGCAAGAGTTAACATTGAGTTTCTTGTGAAACTGAAGGAATTCATGATGGAAACTTCAGTTATTGACTGAGGGTTATGGTGAAGAGATCTCTAAAATCAAGTCAGTGCTTAAAGAAACCCATTTTTTGTTGGCAGAAGATTTGAAAGCAAACACAACAGGGGATCTCAAAAGCCGTTCAGAAAATTATCTTTGGAATTTTTTTGAATGTTTACAGCATCATATGCAGCTGGGCGTCAACTCAGAAGGGAACTGTTTTGAAGGATCATAGCTGATTGTCTTAATTTGTTAGATAAGAAGTTACAGGCACTGTCTTGGGATTTTTGTGTTGTACCTCATATAGATGACCAAGTCCCTCCTCTGTTGCCTTAGCTCTTTGGATAGATGCAGACCAATGCAAATGACTAATAATTATCCATCTCCTCCTCTTGACAAATGTGATAAGTAATGTTTAGTGTTTACTAAGTGGTGTAGATTAACAGATTGGGCTTAAGGCCAGGACTCACAAAAGCAGTTGGTCTATAAATTACGGGATAAGGAGATGTGTGTTGCTCAACCAATGAAGAATATGAATATGCATGCAATAACAGTCTGAGATGGGAGGTCCAAGGCCTGAAAAGGACTTTGTTGCTGGATAGACAAAGGTGATTCTTTATTCACTGCTAGCAGAAGTGCTTGCAGGGAGATGCAGTGCACAAGCATGTTGACAGAGGGTCAGGTTCCAACAGCCTCTTTTATTCTACTGCAGAAGTTTGTTTGCTGCTCTTTAGAAATAATAAGGAAACATGAAAATTATGGAAATGAGAAATGTAAACAGCAGCATGGGTGTGAAACAGCAGCATAAGCACATCTTACCTCTGTGATGGTAAACTAATTGTCATGGGTTCTTGAAACTACTGACTGTTACCAAGAACTCAGACTTGGTGACAGTAGTTGTGACATTCTCATCCCAAAAGCTAAGGAGTGTCATTTTAAGTCCTTTCTTGCCCCTTCCCTGCAGGAAGTCTTGTCAAGCATTCGTTTCCCTTTGCCATTCTCAAGATAAATAAAAGGGAACAAAAACAAAGCAGAAGTGCTCCTAACCTGCATGATGAATTTTGCACATTGGTAGGGGAAAGGTAGTATATCTCTTTGGACTTATCGACCATGAAAATTAAAATGGCCTTATTTTTTAGTGTTCATTCCTTTTCAGGCCTGCGGTATTTCTTACTTGCAGATAAAGTGACTGAAACTCTCACATTTCTTCTTTCATCCATTCTACTGACTGATTCTTAGAACCAAGAGTTACCTTCTCTAAAGATCTCTTAAAATCTATCATGCTATCTGCTTTGGGACCAAAGTAAGCTTGCCTGCTCTCTTCTCCTTTACAACACGTTTCAAGGATTTGCAAATTTCACTATGTCTAGTATTCACAGTCCTGGAATTTGCAGAATAATGGGTATTGCCCTGCTTAACATTTTTTTAAAATATCTCTCTGCATTTCTTTCCAATAGTATTTTTCCCAATATCAGGCTTCTAAGAGCACTTTGGGATGTTAAAGTTATCACTTGACCCCTACCATATATACTTGGTTGTAACTTTGTTTTGCCGCAAGCTAGCCCAGAAATAGCATTTTCTGATATTTTCAAAGAAAATCAATAACATAAAATCTTCCAAAGTACATGATGCAAATGAAATAGCCTCCTCCTTTCTTCTGTTCAAGTGTTTGAAGTTCATAAATACAGTCCGTTATAAAAAGTACTTAAACCTAATGCCTGCAATATTTAAAACCTCAGTTGGGACTAATTTACTTTTATGCAATAATGACCAAGTGATGTGCCTAAACCCCACACATTTGTTGGGTATTTAATAGGAAAGATGGGAGCAGTAAAAATAGGCATCCCTTATTTTAAAAGCCCCTATTTGCAACACCCAACATTCCTTTTTCAGTTGTGACAAGCATCCATTGCAGCTGGAAATATGTGTATGGGAGGGGAGAAACGTGTTATCGATTAGCTGTTAAAAAAAAAAATTATAATCTTCTGTAGTCCCTGCTGGGGGGAAACGCTGAGATCTGCGAAGTTCAGTGCAAATGTGTATGTTCAAAACTGATTTAGACCATCCTTTAATAGGCATCTTTTCTTCTGTTTTCCACTACAAAATTAGAACCAATTGATTAGCACTTATCAAAGGCACAAAGTAGCTGCAGTAGGTCCACACAGATTTCTTATCAGCACACAGTAGCACTGTTCCTTAGAAGCACAGCTTTTTACAAGACTAGATTAGAAGTTCTGTCGTAATATAGTTCAGGTCTGCCCAATGGTATTACTCCATTGGTAAGATGAGATAACGTAAATAAATAGTAGCACTGGAAAAAAATCTTTGTCCTGTAGAGTGTAATCATGGGTAGAAGATAAGCTTAAAATCATTATGTTACAGGGGTGAATAATCTCTGCCTTCTTACTCATTCCTGCTATTCTGTTTTAATAGTGCGTGTTGTACTACATCGAGATCATACAGAAGTGCAGTCCTGACTTAGCTTTAGTATTTTCAGGAGTATTGTGTACTTACTTCAAGTAGACAAAAAAATACTGCTTAGTGCTAAGTAGAATTTGGATAAGCAGCATGTGGAACTGTCCTTGCACACAGTGTTGAGCTGTCCATGGTCGTTACGCAGTTGTGTCCTTTGAAAAAGGTTTTTTATTAAAATACATCACGGAGTGGGCTGGGCTTGTAAATCTTAAGTCCACGAAGACTTTGCATACCTTCAGCTGTCTAGGAAGATAGTGCATGAGTATAAGAAGTCTGATCTTATCTGCCCCATGAGTGAAACTGACAGTTGTTTCATCCCTAAGCAGCTAGAACTGTGGAACCAAAGCCTGCTTATTGATTGGTTTAGGATGAATGTTACTACTGATATTTGTAAGTCTTGGAGGCAAATTTTGCTGAGCAAGGATAGCCTCTCAGGAATACTGAAGCTTCTTCAACTAATTCCTTGCATTCATGTGTAATCTTAACTGGATGTCCAAAACCCATTTCTGTGTGCAAAGAGAACTGAGGATTTCTTACAGCATTGTCAAGTAAGTTTTCATATTTCATTAGCACAGAATATAATGCACCTTTATACTGAAAAAAAGTGTAAAGGCATCATTTCATATTAGTGGAAGTTGTTTCACGTGGGAGAAGAAAGAATTAAAAAAGGTAGTGCATGAAGATGAAGACCATAGAGTGGAAAGGCTGACAAGTACCATGTTTTTGCAGAGACATGTAAGTTTGCATCTCATTGAAAACTGTGTGTAGTGCAATTCCTCCTTAATTGTTAGAGGTTTTGCTGTACTTTACATTGAAGAATCAAGAGCAAACACTGGGATGCCATTTAAAGAGCTGCACTGTCTACGAGCAACCTGAGTGCTTGCAAGATGTACAGAGCAGACTAAGTAGAACGTTGTTGAACTTGACCCTGGTTGCATGATTGGCAACAGGGAGGGCAATCATTCAAACTCCTTGTTGTGCTATTACACAACAATAAATAAGCTATGTCCCATGCTGTATTTGAATCCACATACTGTTGGACTGTATTTCCACATACAGCTGATAGGCAAAGGAGTAGAAGGACCATAAACAGAAAATAAAGATGTGAAAGTGAAGGTGTGACAGTAACAGTACCACGACATGAAACCAGTAAGTCAAATATGTACCATTGGGCACTCATTACTGAGGGTGTAGTATTAGGCTGGATGCTTGAATTAGAATTCTGGATGCATACAGAGAACAGTTGTGCTGCTGCTTGGAAAGAAAAGTTCAGTAACACCTTTCCCAGATCATGCCAAAAGGAGTTAGGTGCTTCAGACAAGCTAGTTTTACCACTTGGTCCTCATTCCTCTTACATGTCCATGTGAATAATCACCCATTAGTTGTCTTTGTGGTTTTAGTCTTCATATGCCCTCTTTCCAAAACTTTTGCCTGTAGATGACACTATTTGGTGTTCCATCATCAAGGACAGCATAAAACCACAATGAACATTTTACTTGTAGCCATGTAAATGGCTCCTCCTTGTTAGTGCAGGAGGAAATCACCTCAGTACATCAAACTCAATCAGAAAGAAAGGTATCGTCTTAGGAGCCCAGCCCACACATGATGACTGAGCCTACCTATCAGTTACTGATTGAGCCTTTATATTTGCAGTGAAAAATCAATCAAAAAGTATACCCTGCTACTGGATTCATCTTACCATTATTTCATTGCTTCCCTTCCTAAATGAATGTAGACATAACAGATCTCAACAGACGGATCACAACAGGATCTCACAACAGTCTAAATTATCCATACCTAGATGATCTGATGGGGTATGTTTGCATGTCTGGAGAGACCAGATACTAAAATACCTTATGCCTTTGTCTGAATTGCTATGATTTCATAGCCTGCTTCACCTTTTGCATCTTGAATTTGTTTTGAAAGGGGAGAAGAAAGAAGGGAAGAGACACAACAGTCTAATAATATTTTCCTAGCAAGCTAACTCACCTCGGCACAGGAAGCTGCTGATGCTTTGTCTGCCTCTCTCTCTTCTCCCCACACACAGCCTGCACATTGCTGAAAGAAGGACTGAGACTGTGCTTACAAAAGCAGGCTGAGTAAGAAATGGAAAATCATAGATTGTGATTAGCATCTGCTTGAAAGCATTCATTGTTAAGTATTAAAAAAAATAAAAAGATTCAGTTGAATGCACAGCCTCTTGTAGAAGAGGCAGTGATTTCCTATAAATAACAGATGTTGTATTTTGCATTTTTGAAGCAAGCTTGTTCCTAAACAACAAGGATTCATAGCCGTCCTTCTTTTTACGCATGTATCATGCTGATTGGTTGTGTGGATGGATTAACTGTGACAAGCTGTGACATCAGCAAGGGCTGGATGCTGCCTGGCTGTGTAGTTTTGTAAATGCATCCTCCCATTATTGCTGAGCTGACTCTTCAATGCTATAGGGTGAGTGAATTATACGTAGCATAGAGCCAGGATGTACTAAAGACTTCGGCACTGTGCCTCACTGCAGAAGCTGTGCCATAATTGTTAAGCAAGCAGATTTTCAGCCCCTGGTGACACAAATGACGTAGCTGAGAAGCAAGTGCAGAGTAATGTTAATGCTAATAAATAAACCCAGAAGTGGTAAAATATGACAGTTCTTCATGTGGGTGCAGTAGTTTTTTGCCTTGCTGCTTAGAAAAAAGCCTCTGAATGAGGTTTTTGGTCTGCAAAGCATGGGTGAAAAACAGAGGCTGTGTTTTGCCTGGGGAATGTCAGGAAGAAAGAATCAGTGTTCATGGACCTGCAAAAGGTCAAGTGATCATGATTATTTTTGGATATGGGGATTTCATGGAAGGGAAAAGGTGTATGATACCTGTACTGATCATAGAAAACAAGAGCGAGTGGAGCAAGAACTTTGTGGAAACAGCCACGGTATGAATGAGTACTGCGTTGTCAGCTTCCACTAAACTGAGAAGGGGGAAGTGTTTTTTATATAAGTGTTGTATATTAATAACAGAGGGGCCTGCTGATTTTGTAGTTATTCATTAATGATCTTGTGCTTAAACCTGAAGTACCAATCTAGTAGGGTTATACTGAGGAAACCTGGAGTAATAACAACTGAGAAGGCAGCCACTGGAACGGTGAATGCTAAGGAGAGCTATATACTCTGAGGTGTATAGAGAAGGCAGGACCATTTTGTGTTTTAAAAGGGACTTGGGGGGCAACAGTTGTCCTTTTGGGAAAGAGAAACTTGCTGTCTTTTCCTTGCCAGGAAATCTTGAAGATGCTGTGCTCACAGCTTACATGTTTCATTGTCACTTCAGCAGCCTACTCTCCTAGCTAAAGAAATGTTACTTCTGAAGACACCTGTGGAGGACTTGCTGGCAGCTACAGTTTGAACTGGCATAGTGTGTGGGTTTTGTTCCTACCTCTTTCCATTAAACATCTTGGCTTTGAACATTGAGTTCCTCTCCAGGTTAGATGGGCACTTATGTCTATTCTGTAATTGTAATGATCCCTAAAATGACATCACGGACTCTAGAAAGCAGTTCCTTGGGATGCTATTTCTAAGGATGCTCCTGAGTAGTCACTTACTGCAACAACTATTTACTCTTTATGTACTCTTGAGAGGGAGAATTTAATTATTATGCGTATTTACACTCATTAGAACAGAAGTGACTGTGTTACCATTGGTCCACGTGTAAAATGGAATTTGCAGGAACCAGCTTACTAGGCTGGACATAGATAGCTTGACACACAGTTAAACGTCTCTGTCAAATGAATAGTGGCATGTAATATATTATCTCAGCATGACACCATATAAGGATAGTGTCTTAGACTGCTCTTTCACTTCTCTCCAAGACTGTAACACAGAAGACTCCCATGAATCAGACTCTCTTCAGGTGGCTCCCTCATGTACCTTTCAAGTCTGAGGTTGACCAATATACTTCTGAAAAAAATTGTTTACTGTTAAAGTGTCCATTGCACCTCTCCTTTGGCAATACCTTGTGCCAGTTCTCTGTCCCTATTTCTTGGCTGCATTTACACTAGGTGGGGAATCTTTCTGAGCAGATGCTTCCAGTGAGGATGTAAGCAAGCTCTGCTGCCTTGGGATTAACCAGCCACAATGGCCAATCTACTAGAAAAAAGGCTGTTCTCAGACACTGGTGAAAGCGAGTGAGGTTATGTTAACTTCCGATGTGCTTGTTAACTGTGTCTACCAGAAGTAAAAAGGTACAGTGTACAAGCCAAAGCAGTCTGTCAGGATGAGAAAAGCACTACTCGAATATATAGATATTCCCCAATCATATAGATCCTAGGCTAGACAAAGCTCTCTTTGATAGGATAAATCTGTTGATGGTAACCTTACATGTTACCTCTAAATTCCTAAACTATGAGCTGACAAGGGTCAGTCACAAGGCTTCCTGTACCGGGAAATTTTGTTTAGCGTAGTACAATTAAGTAAGATAAAGTCAGCTTGACATGTTATCAGAGTTTCAGTTCTTGACTGCACATATACCTGGAATGGAAACACTCCATGCCTATTCTTTTCTTAATGTCTGTAGATAAGATATTTGGTCCAATGTCTCTGGACCAAACTATATCCCTGGACAAAGAAAAGAAGCAGATGCTGGGCACAGGAATGAAGCTGTAGCTGTAGGGCTGAGTAGCAGTATCCACAGTTGTGCTAACTGGAGCAGATCTGGCTGTGATTCAGGGTGTTGACAGCCAAAGCTAGCTTACCCCTGCCCTCCCAAGAGGTTAATTTCATGAATGGGAGTAGGCTGAAAGTGGGATGGATAAGAAGCACAACATGATTATTTTACAACACTTTTGCAAGTTGTGCAATAGCTGCCTATGCACCTGAAAAGGATTTCCCTCTGTAGTGGAAAAACCTTACTCCAGTAAAGGGAGGCGGTGGAAAGCTGTTAACACAGGCCTGTAACCTTTGACTGAAAACCAGATGACCCACAAAGCAAACCTTTCCAAGGAAGAAAGAACAAGATTTTGGGACAGCCAGCAAAATCCCCTCCATACTCATCACTGCTTTTCATGTTTACAACACAATTGATGCTCTGAAGAGGCAGCATGTACAAATCGGTCTGGAACTGAGACCATGACAAAGACTGCAAACACCTCACCAGCAAGCTGTCGGTCTCTGGAGTATAGCAGCTTCATACCTGTGGCTTATAAGGACATTGGTACCGAGATGCCAGTGCTTTAGCGTAGCTGCCTCTTCTGACAAGTGTCCCAGAAAAAGCCCAGTTGAGGAACATTTGAAAACAAGGTACAGACAGGACAATAATTGCTGCTTCATGTCAGAAACGTCCAACAGCTAACAATGAAAGCAAAAAACTCAGCACTGAAATGAAATGACAAGGATATAGCCTTCTGCATGTTCATAAATAAGGACAGTGGTATCTGGCACTGTGGTAACCATGACTTAATGGCAGAGAGATCAGAACAGGAACAGGCTAAAAAAAAAGGTAGAACATTGTAAATGGGTGGGCTTGCTGCTGCTATGGGTTCAGCTTGCTGCTGCCACAGAAGGTCTTAAGTCAGATATACAAAGCTGTTTTGACAACTTTGCCAATGTCAAGTGAGTTTATCCTGGATCGGGGGGTTACCTTGTCACATGCCTGTAACAGTTTTGATATGGTCTTCAGTATCATAAAATTACATTTATAGTACTTCTGGTAACACCCTGACGGTTGAGCCAATCTTTCCCATACAGGATGTTTGTGAATAATACTATCTTGTGAATTTCCTGCTGTGCGTCATGCTTGACAGTCAACACAGCTTCCAGACACCATATAGCATGTAATCATGCAACTCAAGTTCTAGTGATCCTGTATAGGTTATTAAATAAAAGCAGCAATTTCACATCAGAAAAATAACATGAGTAAGGTGAGGATCAAGGTCTGAGGAAGTGGCAGTCCTATCAGTCAAGTAATAATTTTATTAATAGGAGCATGCTGCCTAATCCAATGTAAGCAAAAATTATTCTCATTAAGTGACAAGTCAGCCAAGTACATAAGTGCCTTTGTGTCTACAAACATGACACAGGATCAGGATCTTAAGCTCTGTTGTCAGAACTTCAGTCATGGGTAGGAATGGCATTCTGTTTGAAATGTTTTACTTAATTGATACAGGGGGAAAAAGTGTAAATGTACTGATATCTTAAGTGTACATGTGTCAGATAGAAGGCCTTATTTACCCATGTGTTTTTACACTGTAGACATTAGACTGGAGTCAGGAAGACACTACTTCATTTGCTATTATCTAAATGGTGTTAAGTTTTTACAAGACAGTAGAGTTAATCATTCTTGTGCTCACTGAGTGTAAGTGTTCATGTAAGCAAATATTTTAATAGAACACAGGGTACAACTGGAAACAGTTAATGGAACTGAGGGAGCAAAGCTACCTTTTGCTACAAAATATTTGTCTTTGAACTTTGGAATAGGACTACGAGGTGTTTTTTTTAACTTATGTCTTAGCCACCCACACCCCCCCCCCAAAGTTCCAAATGGCGGTTCTTTAGTTCAACAGTAACTTCTAAAATGCTCTTTTGTATACTAAAGTAAATAAATATCTTTTTCCTATTTGCTTCTTTCACAGCTGCACCATTTGACTTTGGCAGGAACTGCAAGCTTATCAGTTGCTGCAGACATGGCAATTTCTGTCATGGTGGTACAACATAATTTAAAAGAGAAAAGTTAGCTTCAGGTTTTTGGTAGAAGAGTGTGACCTTGCTGGGGCTAGGACTGTGAGCTTGGTTGCATCGCCAGTGGAACCAGTACAGTGGATATGGCTGACATACCTAGGACATTTGATCTACAGTTCACTTGTACAGCTTTCGGCCCAAGCAGAAGCAAGGTGCCTAGGAAAGAGCAAGCAAGAGAGCAGCAGCAGAGCTCAGGCTGCTCTGTGCCAGAGAAATTAGGTGTAGTGCTCTGGCAGAGCTGGAGAAATCAGCTTTAAGAGGCCCTGGTAAGACCCCGATTAGCCCCTCCTATATGACCAGGGATGGACTTAAAAAGACTTGTACACAGGACATACTGAGTTCAGAATTTGGGCAGCAGGCCAAAGCTATGGCTTATGTCAAATGGCCATAAGTCACACTACCAGAATATTGTTATCAAAAGTTCTTTTTTATTCCTATTTTGTACTCCATTGTGGCAAAACTTCTTTCGCCCTATCAGATTTCAGTTAAATCAGACCACATGTGCAGAGTTTATGGGAAATTACAAACTAACCCACATGTTTGTTTTCACTATATATCAGGCAAGAAAAGCCTTTCGGCATTTTAAAGCATATCTTCAAATGTATCATAAATGAATTGCAAATGCCAGTTTTCATTCTCTGGGTAAAAGAACTCCAGTGCTTCCATGCAGGTTCATGGCCAAATTTTATTACCTATGCTCCTGCAAGATTCACTAACACAAAGGAATGGATCATGGGACTACTCCTAAATCTTTGAACACATATATTGAAAGCTGAGTAAAAGAATTACATCCTGATATCCTGGGAATACAGGAGAATTAGTAAGCAAATGCTAACAATTAAGTAAAAATTACAGATGTGTGCATAAATTCAATATTCTTTGAAAAATGCAAAGTTATTTCTCAGATGATTTATTAAGAACATTATTAAGAAAGCTATATTATATATTGCAAGTTATGAGGATATTAAGAAAGACTGCATATGAAACAAGGTGAAAACCAACAGGACTGGCAGTAGAAAATCAAATGGAAACTGAAAACACAGGTTGGCCAAAAACAAAAAGCTGAGGTAAATTTTAATTTGGAAAAGAGTTAGAAATCTTAATATCATGTTAAAAACTCAACATCCAGCAAGCAAGTTCATTGTATTGCTACTATTGCTGCTGCTGGAATAGGAAAAGGGCAAAGATGGGACAAGAAACTTGCTTATGGTGAACACTCACTACTTTAGAGGAAGGAATTTTGTGTACAGTTCCAAGATCCTTAGTTATCTGTAAATTTTGGAAGCCAAAAGAAGGCAGCCACCTGCAGCTAAGTGCCATCTTTGCTGTAATATTTACATTTCTACTTTTGATTACCTGTATTTTTCAGAGTGATGAATGAGAATCTTTACTACAATATTACTGCCTTGGATAACCTTATGGATCTTCTGTGGGAAAATAAACTAATTCCAGGTAAGAGCAGCTCTCTTAAGTCCACAACTTCCTACATCTGTTTCTCCATGTTGTGCAATCATCAGAAAATTCCTAGAGAGCTTTCCCAAAGCTGATTTTGATAAAAATTCTTTTCTTACTTAGGTTTACCTCATGTTCATGTAAATGTAAACGGGGTGAGTAAAACAGTACTGGGGCAGTTAAGACAACACAAATGGCTTTACATTGCTTTCAACAACAGCTTGAGGTGTATGAACTGGGAAATGAGTACTCTTGAAGAGCAGAAGCCATTGTATGCATTAACATGTACCTAAAATGGCCACAGAGGCAGATACTGAAGGTATAGCTTCCTTTGAACTTTTGCAAACATCCACTGTTTAAAGTTCCCTCTGAGCCCTGAGTTTATGGTGATATCTGTTAGTATTGGTTACTATAATCATTGACAAGTATCAAGTGTGAGCAACCTCAAATCTGAAATATTCCTTGCAGTACACATAGAAACAGGAAAGCCCATTTAATGATGTTACTTCATTAACAAGTTTGTTTTAAATAGTGAAATCACCCTTTTGTTAATTAAAAAGTGATAGCAGATAGCATTCACAAACAAAAAAAGAAAACCTATCTTTTGTATCTTTTTCAGGATTTGAATTGATGGGGAATCCATCAGGATATTTTTTGGATTTTGAAGATAAAGAACAGGTAGTAAGATGGAGAAACTTAATTACATTTCTGGCCAGGAGATACATAGGTAAATTCACCAAAAAAAAAGTTATTTATTCTGTGGTAATCCCTTCTAAGAACCTCCAAAATTTCAGTGTATTGTGATCAATTTCAAGAGCCTGGATTTCAGCACACAACAGGAAAAGACCCATGCCAGAACAGACAATGTGATAATAGACCCTTTTGGGGAGATCCATGACCAACGTCCTGCATGAGTAGCATGTTATAGGTACCACATTTGGCCTGCCTCTGAGGACTGACTTTTAAATTTGTTATGTTGTTGTTGTAAACCATGAGCTTGCACTAGGACATGATAATCTGAATACTTCCCTTATGCCAGCTTCAAATATCTCTGATGAGAAAGAAGCCTTATCCTGAATTAAGGCTTGGTGAGTGCCTCAAACACAAGGCTGTGACTCGCATCACCTTTTTCTCTTCTTTCATCTTTTTCAAATACTGCTTCATTTGATCAAAAATGAGAGATCATTTAGAAACTACCCAAATCACATTTCCCTCATTATTAAAAAGAGATAATGTTTACACCTCATTGTAGCTCTGGATGTTGAACCTCACCTGCAGCCCTAATTGATAGTACTATATAGATCAGTGACTATTTGGTAGGATTGTCTGAATATGCATCTTACTGATAGATGAGGCCTCTCCTGCAGATAAGTATGGGTTGGAGCATGTTGCAAAATGGAATTTTGAAACATGGAATGAACCAGACCACCATGACTTTGACAATGTGTCGATGACAGTAAAAGGTAAGCACGTTCTGAAGCACTGACTAGTGTAGTAAAGTGAGAGAGGTGTTGTGGGTGGGTGGAAGAATGAGAGTCAGAAAAGAGACATGCTGGCAAAGAATTAAGGTAGTTTGGAGAGATAAGGAATGTGAAAGGTATACCTAGTCTGTTTTGCTAAGGTCATGTAACTGACTCCACTACGTCCCCTGCTTGGATATTAGTATAAATACAGGGATAATAGAACAGGAACAACAGAACAAGAGTTACACTAGGAAGGTGCAGTTTATCATTTGCATATAAAGTAAAGTTACTGGAGGTAAAGGGGATGAAGAGCGTAATAGGAGGAAAATTCATTGGCGGGTGCATGCTTTGGGAACCTGCCCTCACAAGACCTTTGGAAGAGCCTTGTGAATGCAGCTGAGGTTTTGATGTCTTCTCATGTTGTCTGCATAGGAAAGAGTAGTCCTAGTTGTGAGGTTGTGCCAATCAATAATAGAGTTATAACTTCTCCCTGTAGTTTTAGATCAAGATTCTATTTTGAGTTACCATCTTTGATACATACATCTGTTTGGAATTCAGGGTTTCTCAACTATTATGATGCTTGCTCAGAAGGATTAAGAGCAGCCAATCCTCTACTGAAATTTGGAGGGCCTGGGGATTCCTTTCATCCCTTACCCAAGTCACCCATATGCTGGAGTCTTCTAAGTCATTGCTACAACGGAACCAACTTCTTCACAGGAGAGACTGGTGTAAGGCTAGACTACATCTCTCTCCATAAAAAGGTTAGTCCATGATTTCATTTAAGGCTGATTTTTAATTGGTTCAGTCCAAGTTGCATTTTATTCTGATTTGTGAAGCTGACTTCCAGATGAATATCCAGCCTGTAGCAGGAAACATTGCTGCCTATTCAAATAAAGTTTTGAAGATGTTCTGTTGTGTGATTTAAACTGAAAGCGAATTTGCCTTTACCTAATTCCCAGGGGAAAGCAACTCCTTTACCTCTTTTCCATTTTACATTCTAGGAGGAGCTCATGCAAATATGCTGTACTGAATTATAAAAAAAAACTAATACTGTCTGGCCTAGAGCTCCCTGAAGACTCCAGGGATATGTTTTCAGGATATGTTTATATTTGCATGTTGTATTTACTACTGTTTGCTGACTTTCACTAAACAGACAGGAAATGTTGTTGCAGGGAGGTGGGAGTTCTCTCTACATCTTGCAACAAGAAATAGAAGCAGTTGAACAAATTCAGAAGCTGTTTCCAAATTTTACTTCTGTTGCCATTTATAATGATGAAGCAGATCCACTGGTTGGATGGTCCATTCCGCAACTGTGGAGAGCTGATGTGACTTATGCAGCTATGGTTGTAAAGGTAACTTGTTTCATTGAGTGTCTTGCCATGGGAAGGTTTCCTGACATGTTAATGCAGTTGCAAAAGTAGACTTACAGTAAATTTTTAACCAGTTACTCAGAATAATAGATCCAACAAAAGGAAATCTCCCTATTGATACAGCTGGAGTTTCCCTGCATAGCCTGTTTTCAGTAGTTTTATTGGGTTTATATTACTTTTATACATCTTCCCTTTGAAAAAAAAACAACCAACCAACAACTAAGAACTAGCCTTCCATGTATTGGAGAATATACCAGATATTGTATACAATCCCTGAGTTAGGTCCACGTGATAAGACTACACCAACACATCCTCTCTCCATGTAACACTACTGCTATCATCTACTACTGCTAGCTATTACCTCCCTTATGCAAGACATTATTTCCCAGCTTGTATATAAGTTTATCTCATTAAGAGACATAAGATGTAATGAAGAAGTCCCTTGAGCTGTCAGCATAAGCCCATTCTTCAGTTTTGGATACTGTCTGTACATGTGGTCTTATTAATTACTGCTAGCAATCAGTGCTGTTGATCAGAAAAGCAGAAGAAGAGAATGCTCAGCCTTGCTGCCCCTGCAGGAATTCTATCCTGACCCTAGAGCAAGCTTAGCTCTTGACCTTGCATAGACTCATAGAATCATACAATGGTTTGGGTTGGAAGGGACCTTAAAGATCATCCCATTCCAACCCCTTGCTATGGGCAGGGACACCTCCCACTAGACTGGGCTGCTCAAGGCGCCATCCAGCCTGGCCCTCAATACTTCCAGGAAGGTGGCATCCACAACTTCCCTGGGTAACCTGTTCCAGTGCCTCACCATGCTCATCTAGAAGAATTTCTTCTTAATGCCTGATATAATCTTACCCTTTCCAATTTATAGCCATTCCCCCTCATTGTGTCACTACATGCCTTCTAAAAAGTCTCTCCCCAGCTTTCTTGTAGGCCCCCTTGAGGTACTGGGAAGGCCACCATAAGGTGTCCTTGGAGCCTTCTCTTCTCCAGGTTGAACAGCTTCAAGTCTCTCAGCTGGTCCTCATAACAGAGGTGCTCCAGCCCACTGATCATCTTCGTAACCATCCTCTGGACCCATTCCAACAGTTCCATATCCTTATGTTGAGGAATCCAGAACTGGACACAGGAGGACTCCAGGTGGAGTCTTGCAAGAGTAGAGTAGAGGGGCAGAATCACCTCCTTCACCCTGCTGGCCAGGCTTCTTTTGATGCAGCTCAGGTTACATTTGGCCTTCTGGGCTGTGAGCACACATTTGCAGCTCATGTTGAGCTTCTCATCCATCAGCACCCCCAAGTCCTTCTCTGCAGGGCTGCTCTTAATCATGTCGTTCCCCAGCCTTTATTGAAACCACAAGTTGCACTGGTCTGGGTGTAGGACCTTGCACTTGGCTTTGTTGAACCTCATGAGGTTTGCACAGACCTACTTCTCCAGCTTGTCCAGTTCTCTCTGGATAACATCCCATCCTTCTGGTGTGACAAGTGCACCATTCACCTTGGTGTCATCTGCAAATTTGATGAGGGTGCACTCGACCTCACTGTCTCATCAAATGAAAATATTAAACGGCAGTGCTCAGTACAGACCCCTGAGGATCCCTGCACAGCAAGAGTACCCGCTGCAGGTTTGTTGCTTTGTGAGCCACTACCTCATACGGCATCTAGAGTCCAGGTGCTCTTGTGCAAAGTAATAATTAACAAACCTGGGAGCCTGTCTGTCACCTGGAAATGATATGTTTCATCAGCTGTTCCTGTGGAGACAAAGGATCACAGCTCTTATAGGCTGCACACAGAGGCAGTCTTCTCCAAGCTATTGACTGTATTGCAGGAAGTTTGAGAGAGCAACCAATAATGTTTATAATATGGATATGGTGATATGAAAAGAAAAAATAAAGTACATCCAACAGAAGATTAACACTTGGGTGGATAGGAGCTGGAGCCCTGTATTCCTTCAGGGATAATATGAGACCTTTTCAGTTGTTAGCCTTCTGAAATTCTGTTTGATTTTGATACTTAGGCACAATCTGGTAAACACAGAGCCGGGGACCTGTGATATTTTGCAGGAAAACAGCACAGCAGTCAGGGAGAATTAATTCCATGTTCGCACCAAGTGAGTAAAATGACTTACTGAGGAACAGAATCCAGGACCAGCTCCCAGACATTTGTCTGATTGGTATGATGTAACTCCAGAATTTGAGAACCATTTAGATTTAATTCATATGGTAAATCCAGATTACTAATTTAATATTCAAGACAGAGGAGCTTCATTGTTAGTGCAGTAGCCAAGGAAATATAGTCATAATTTATGCAGAGTACTAGTAATAGTTATTTCAGGGTCTTTCTGCTGGCAAAACTATGCAGATACTTAACATTTTCCAGTGATTAATATGTCACCTGAGGAAGAGTTTCTCCAAGAATTGTGAGGAACAGTTTAGTTCTTCAGACTTTTCTAAATGGCAGTGTGACAGCTCTTTTTAATATGCTTTAAAGATTTAAAAAAGATACAGACATTGTGTGTTTGTTGGGTTTTCTCTGGCATGGAGTTTTCCATCTTCCCTATGATTTTGCAGGTAATCATCCAGCATCAAAACCTGCTCCTTTCCAAAGCAAACAACACCATCAACTACACACTGCTGAGTAATGACAATGCCTTCTTGAGCTACTACCCCCATTACTTCACACAGCGGACTCTGACAGCACGTTTCCAGATGAACAATACAAAGCCACCTCATGTCCAGATGGTGCGGAAACCAGTGCTGACTGTTATGGGCTTGCTGGCACTGCTAGGTATAGCATTGATTAAATTGCACATCAAAAAACTCATCTACCTATAAGTTTCTTGCTTAAGAGAAATTATTCCATCCATTGATATTAATATTCTTACCACTGATAGAAGCAGGATTTATTCTACCCTCTGTTTACCAGCTATGTTAAGAAAATGAAGCATTGTTTCCTCTGCGAAATTAACAGCTTGGGATATGTTCCTGACAGTCTGTTGTCCATTTGATTTCATTTACTGTTTTGTTTATACCCTCTGTCTGCCAGCTATGCCTTTTTTGTTGACTGGTACTTCCCTCTTGTGCCATGATACCAGGCTGCAAATGTCTTCAAGTAATTGTCAGCTGTGGAAGACCCGTGCAGTGTACTTACAGAAGATCCTTATTCAGTTTTATATGCTTAGATGTTACTAGCTGAACTGCTATACATAAAACTACCATAGTATGTGCCTCTGCTGCTGTTGTAAAATAAGCCTGACTGAATGCTATACCTGGTAAGATAAGCTACAACATATCTCAACCTGTAGATCCTTTCTGTTACAGAACCTGATACAAAACTGACTAACACTGATGCTTACAGAGTTGTCACTTCTTTTAAAGGAGAAAAGCAGATTTTTTCAGAAGTGAACAGCAGTGAAGGTGTGAGTACTCAAAACAGCACTATTGGTGTCCTGGCATCTGTGCACAACCCAAGTAAGAGGCAACCCTCAGACAGCTGGCAAGCTACTCTACTGATATATTCAAGTGAGGATAACAGGACTTCATCCAACATCAGCACCATCACAGTGAATGCCACACACTTCCCCAAACTTAGAGGTAAATGTCACGTGGGCAGCTCACATAATTGATCGTTAGGACAGAATATCTACTGAAACACACAAGAGCGAGTTTCATTTGTTAACTTTCTCCCTTATCTTTTGGACACTCCATGATATTCTGAAATATGATGGTGCTCTTCTGGGAACAGTTCTTGCCTAATGCCTGCACTTTGACCCTGCCTTTAATCGCAGCTGCAAGTTCTGCCTTTTTGGGAAGTTATTAGTGTCTTTAGCTGGTATGACTCCAAGACTGCCATCATGACATGATTACATAGTTGATGCAGTTGTCCAACAAATGTGTGCTACAACTGTGCAGAGAGTTACAGGGTTTCAGTTCTGGTTATGGAGGAAGTTGCTGGAAATTTAAGCTTGTCAGATTAAAATTTTAGAGCCTTGTAAGAGTGACTTCCCAGTGGAAACCAGAGTCTGAAGTATTGAAATCACTTCTGATAATGTAGATTTAAACAGCGACTGCTATATTTATTCTTGTTAATCTTGAAATCCAGGTAAAGAGTTTACTGTCTTTCATTTGTATTCCTAAAGAGATGGTGTTTGTGACGTATTACCTGGATAACAACCAAACCAATCCCTACCTGGTATGGAAAAAGCAGGGAAGCCCTGACTTTCCTTCCTCAGAACAGTTCCAGCAAATAAGGGATGCTGAGGTATGACCACGTGGTTTTTTTGAAGTGTTGTGTGGGTAAGGTGCTTGTAAATTGCTTAGCTACAGCTAAAGAAACAAGAAATCAACTCAGGTAGTCAAAATTTCCTTAGCCTACGATTATGCATGTGAAAATGCACTTGCAGTCACATCAAGAAATGCAGCTGATATATATTTCTCAACATGAGTATATGATATATGCATATGATACCTAAATGTGATGACCTGTTTCTTCGCAACTGGCCTACCTTTAGCTAAGGAGGCAGAGTTGCTTCAGAACAAGTGTCACCTTCTTTTTGAAACTTCAGTGTGCTTTGAGAGCCTTTCTGTTCTGTCTCCCCAGTGATGTGGCCCTGTGTATATTACAAAAGGGCTAAATTGTTGCATTAGGGAGTTGAAATGAACCCTACCAACAGCAGAAAACAAACAGCTTGCTAAGGTAGAAACTACCCAGTACAAGTTAGGAAGACACTTGGCATTCCTCAAGAGCTCACAGGGAAGCTTGCAGTTTCCTGTCATTGTCACCACTACTGAATGCACACCAGATGGGACAAAGGACTAAGTCCACCCAGAAGACTAGGTGATCTTTAAGGTCCCTTCAATCCTGAACCATTCTATGATTCTATGACTCCACTCTCCCTACTGAGAGAAGCCATGCCTAGTGAGAATATACAAGCAGCCTGTCACTTTCGCTCTGTCCCCCATAGTTTCCCTATGCATTCAGACCCCTTAGTTAAAATAAAGGAGGCCATCATTATGCTCTTCAGGGCCTATAAACAGTAATTGCCTTCAGACTTTGGTGTACAGTACTATGTATTCTTTTCCCAGTCATATTAATCTGTTATTGCTATGGCCTGTGGGATACTGTAGGAGCCATCATATCTTCCATAAACTGAGCAGCAGTAAAGTTTTCAATTCACTTCTCCATCTGGTGGAACCTCATCCTCAGAGATGAGATGAGTGGCTTTTGTTGCAAGCAATAGCTTTCACTGCACACCAAGAATCTATATCTGAGAGCTAGGGGGTGATTTATAAAGACCACAAGTCTGAAAGGCATCCATGAAAGGTAACTAAAAGTGGCAGACTGTGCGTAAGGGGAATTTGTGATCAACCCAGTTTGTGAGATGGACAAACCTTCTGTTTCCTGAAGAGAGGGGAAAAAAGGTGAGATAGAGAAGTCCCTTGTCTTGAAGAGCTTTGATGGGTTATCAGCACATTCAACATTTACAGTCCCAAAGTAAATATACAGTCCATTTCCACTGATGTAACAGTTGGCCTTTGGGTGCTGTAATGAAAGATCATTCACAATGATTCTGTTTGGCTTTACAGGACCCAGTTACAACAGGCCCATTCCCATTTCCTGAAGACTGCATCCTGACATTGAAGCAAGACTTACCCATTCCCTCAGTCTTTCTTATCCACATCTGTGCCAGACCTAGATCTGTTCCTGATCAAGTATGTGTTGTATTTTACTGTCAGACTCACCAGATTAGAAACTGCTCCCTCCTCTAAGTCTCACTAAGAAGAGCTGGGCTAGCATTTGGGCCTATTATTTGTTAGAAATAGTAAATGTACAATACTTCTCTCCTTTGATGGGAAGGGTCTCCGAGGTGTAATTCAAGATAAGCCATTCCACAACAAGTGATAGGAGCCATCACTGAGATAACTGCAAGTTTATCTATGATGATAAAATAATAATGCAATACTGGAAAATGCAGTATCTTTTTGCAAATTACATTGTGCGCTACTAGGCTTGACAGCAGTTCCTCAGTTAATAATTGATAACTAAAAATGAAATTGAATCATTGCTGTCATAGATTAGATGTCTGTATCTGGTTATTCAGTCCCACCCATGTTCATCCTCTGAAGGTTCTCTGCAAGGTTGACAGGTTGGAGACGTACGCTACAGAGACAGGAATTTTGGTTTTATTCCCTGGTCTCCATTGAAAGAATAAAAGCAAATAGTAAGGAAGGATGAACACAAAAATCTGACCTGGCTGATTGGTTTGTATGCTTTCTTACATGTGTCTTTGGACAGGTGACTGGTGTTCGTTTGATCCCTCTCACAAAGGGACAGGTCATTGTGTTGTGGGACGATGAATGTGTAAATTCAAAGTAAGTAACTTTAAAATGGATATAACTGAATTACCAGCACATTACTCCTTAAGTTGCCAGCAGTCCTACAAAGTGAAACGACTTCAGAAATTAATGACTACTTGCACCTTGAGAGATGCTACAGTATATTTGACAATGAACCGTAGGACCTACAATGGAGTAACCATGGAGAACAACCCTGACTTGCAGTCTGAGCAAGGGAATCTGCCTGTTGCCCACCAGCATCCAGTGGCATTTTTGAGTGACTTGCCTTCAGCACAGCAGACAGGAACATCTATGATAAAAGTTATACTATATATAAGATGATATTTTATAACCTGCAAGGGATGTGAGCTGGAAGAGAGAACCTCCAGTTCCTCACTCAAACAAGTTGTACTGGCCTGGAAACCCTCTGTAGGGAAACTTCCAAGAGACTATCCAGTGTACATCCCGACTCCCTCAAAAAGCATTGACATAGCTCCTCTTCAACCCTTGGTGACTTTAGTTTGAGAGTAAAAGTTGTTTGATGATTTGTAATGCTGCAAGTACCCCATATATAACAAGTCAGCCTGGGTGTTCATCTGTGGGCTGTTAGATCTATAATTCTTTCTACTACTGACAATACATGCCATCCCACATTTGGTAGGAATGAGTCAACTAAATATTCCTGGGTTTGGTCTTCTGTGTTGAAGTGTCCTGAGATCGGGGTTTGATTACTTAGTGCATTATTAGTTTTATTTACTGAGCTGACTGGTTTTCTTTTCTAGATGTATAAAGACATTTGAAGTGCAGTTCTCACTAGATGGAAGAGTGTACCAGAGAATTAATGCCAAAGACACAATATTCACTCTCTGGATCTACAGTCCAGGTAAGGCAAGAACAGACGTATTATTTAATCTGTTACGTTAATAGTGCCGCTCAGGAGTGTGTGAAATGTCATTTAGTAACTACTGAAGGTATATAGTGACATGCAATCCCATGACAAATAAGGGAACATCCCTCCATTTAAGACCACATTCTCAGTGAAAGCCTTATTCTCAAGGACTATTGCTAATTGAAAAACAGCCGTGAGGACATTGTTAGGAGTATTGCCATGACAACAGTTCTTGTCACAGAAACCCAACCACTTGCAGCTGCAAGCCTGGCAAGCTTTGAGAAGCAAAGTAGCACTTTTGTCTCTATTCCTAACTGGTGTAGAAACATGCGAGAAAAAAAAAAGAACAAAAAAAAAATAGCTGCACGTGACCAGAACGTGATGTTGCACACTTGTTAGTAGACTCACAGCAAGGCAAGTCTGAGGCTTGGTCTCAGCCTTGCAGGTATTGGCCGTGCCTTTGCCTAAATTAGTACAATGCTCTTGAGGTAAGGCAGTAGGAGCAAACTGCCTTAGTAATACTTGTTTAGTTAAGATTGTCTAAGGACATGGCATCAACACACAAAAGAGTAGGAGGTCACATCCATGTTTCATGGAGAGTTTGGCTGCATTCTGATTCTGAGCTGCTCTGGGGAAAGCTGCAGTTCTACTCTCGTCGTGATGACCTGTCTCTGTTCCCATGCCCTTTTATGGCTTGGGAATCTGAAGCTACTGAGCTGCTCTGTTGTAAGAATAAAAGAGGTCCTCCATTAGGACAGTTTATTCTTGCTGTCTGAACACCTAGCCAAGGAGAGACTCCTCTTTTTGCCGTTTCCTTTAGCCCTGACTAGCTTGCCTAAGTTTTAGATGTTTCACATTAGAGGGCAGCAAGTTTCATCTTTCTTAAAAAGGCAAAGCTTATCCCAGAGCCTATGGTCATTTCTTAAGTACAACCTAGATGTGATAGGACATACCTAGAAGAAAAACACTAAAAGAAGATAGTGGTGCCTTCTTTCGGTATTTTTTTTGTTGTTTTGGAGTATTTTTTCTTACCAAGTATGGTCTAATCCACAATGTGACTGTCCAACAAGTAGTACTAATAAACGCTGATCAGAGTTGTGTGAAAGAGACCTTGCCTCCAGGAGATACTAGAAAGAGCAATTTGAAGAGTTTTTCACCAGAAACACAATCTCATCATAGCTTGAAAATGGCTTAGCATCAGCAGCGGGTATGTAATAGGTTCAGAGCTATTATTGCAATCTAAAGGCTACACAGGTAAGCAAAGACTGTAAATCATGGCTAGAACAAATCTCTGAAATTAGGATTCATTATCAGCTAGTGCTACACATCTGGAACACCCAGCAAATTTAGTTGTTTGTTTCAAAAACATAAGATTACTTGAAAAAAATCTCACATCTCAGCAGTCCTTACTGCTAGGTTTTCCTTCATACTCATTATTTCTAGCATTCTTTTAGAAAAAAAAAGTTATAAAGCAAACATAAAAATCAAGAAAATGAACGAGGAAAAAAAATTGTGTTTTTTAAGGGGTTAAACACCCTGGTAGTGAAGGTTATATTCTTCAAACTAGATCACGTATGAAAACCAGCAGATCCACAGAACATCAGCTCACATACCTTTGGACCAAGTGGTGCTGCTTCGCGAGTTGAGCAGAGGGTTTTCAGTCAGCCTGCATTCTTGTTCTGCTTCTTTGTTGGACCTGTCCCCACATTACCTGTTCCAAGGCACAATTCAGGCATGAAAGTAAGTCAGAAGAAAATAAGTTAGTAGTTGTGGGTTGCAGGAGATGTCATTGATTTCTTCCAAAGGGACTACTGCAACAGCAGTCGTCTAGCTGTACTTGCAGAACATAATTGGGAGAGAAGGGTTCCTCGCTGCAACAAAGGGAAAAAAAAAACAGTACTTGGCCATGAGGAATTTATGATCATTTTTAGTTAGGCAGGCACAGACATGCTTACATAGGGTGCAGAACTGATTTCACCCCTTCTCCAGCAAATTCCACAAACCTACATTTTATAGGAGTGCCTGCCCCACATCCTCCATGCACCACAGGTGTCAACTTTTCACAGTGACCATTTCTAACCTTTTCATTTGCAGGTAGCTCAGTCTCCGGCTTTTACAGAGTGTGTGCCGTTGACTACTGGGGGAAGGCAGGCCTGCCCTCTCTTCCTGTGAAGTATGTTGAAGCTTTCAGGTAACTCTGAAGAATGGTGTCCGGCTTGATGACTACGTGGTATACAGTCCCTACAAATGACAACTCCCCAGAAAAATAAACTCCTCCCAAGCTGAGGAGGGAGTATCGAAAGGACCTGATGAAGCAAATGAGGAATGCGAGTTTGAAACTGTTACCCTTATTAACTCTTCAGAGCTCAAAAGATATCTTTATCAAATAGCCACAACTGAGAATGCAACTGGTACAATTTTAAGAGCCTGCCATAGGACTGGGATTCAGCTTAGTAACTAGGAATTAAGGAAATAAGTATTTATCATTCCCTGGTTTACACTGAGTAAGGGGCTGGAACAACAACAAAAGATTTATAGGTGTTACAAACTGCAGCAGGAACGGGACTATTGCTTTACTCTATGCATGAGAGTGGCTGCTCAGGCACAAGGACTGTCTGAGAGCGAACTGCCTGCTTTACCTACCAGGCTGTCTTGACATAGTGGTTTGATGGAAAGACACACAGCACCCAGATGTGTTTGGAGCATGAAGTGGAGGATCCCAGCTTCCCTGCCAGTTAGTCACATATGCTCCAGTGGGTTATTTCAGAGCACTTGCCATATCTTCTAATCTATGAGGTTCTTCACCCAGCTTTCTCTGCATTTGAGGCTGTTACTTGGATGCCAGAGCTATTCCCCTTGCACAGGCAGAGGGAGGAGTAGTGGCTCATCCTAAAAAGGGAAGAACACACAGGAAGCACTGCCCTCCAGACTTCCCCACCCTTTCTGCTTTTTTCCCCAACTCACCTGTTTGCACTATGACTGTTAGTGACTGCCTCTTTGTGGTAGAGGCTCTAAACCTGAAAGCCTGTCAGACTGTAAGTGACTAGAGGTTTGGCTTGCAGTGGCCAGAAGAAAGCTGAAGTGCCTTTTGTGTTTTCATATTGCAGGAAACCACACTCCTATAACACAGTCCTATAACAAGGCTGCTACTGACAACCAGTTAAGAAATTATTTATGAACAGTTTGAGCTTCTGTGCTTTGCTGAGCATTTGCGCAAGCATGTGATGGCCTCAGGTCATGAGCTGTGGAATACCTCTGGCTGTCTTTGCAGCTGCCTAACACTTTATGTAACAACAAATTTTCCTGAAATTGCAGGGTAGCTTTTTCACTTTCCCCCTTTCTCAGCTGGCACTGTTTCAAGTTGCTTTTAAATGCAGAGGGAAGGATAGCACCAGTGAAAACAGTTGGAATGTTTTCCCTAAGAGGAGCAATTTTGTCGCACAAACAAATCCCCTACTGCTCTCTTTGCTGACATCAGCCACCTCACTAGTGTAACAACAAAGACTGCATAGTTAACAAAACATTCAGGTCTCAGACAAAAAAGCCAAGTTTGCACAGTAGGAGAGAGCTAAAGTACCTCAAATGGCCTCACTTCTACATTACTGGAAAGAAACATACAAAATGTCAGTGTATATGAAATTAGGCATTGTATCTTCTTTTTTATTAATCCTTCAGGTTCTTATGCAGAAAGTTACCCCTAAAAGATTCATTTTGTCACAGTACTCAAATGAAACATTTCTTGCCTTATTGAATAGAGCGTTTATCACATCCTAATCTGCCTATTCCTTGCCCATAAAAGCTAATTCAGAATAGAAAAGGACCATCACTTAATTGATAAGTGTTCTCTGTTTCAAAAAAAGTTAGTGAGAAGTTCTACTTGGATGTTGATCAAAAAATAGATTTCCAAGTTGTTATATTTATCCCTAAGTGAGGAATCAGAAAAAGCAGTGTTGCAGTTTGTAACAAGCAAGTAAATCAAATCTACCAGTTAAGATATATTGTTTTGCCAGTATGAAGTGGAACCACAGGGAAAAAAGAGTTTTGGAAATATTTAAGTATATGTCCTTGAGAGATTTCAGTGCATCTGAAGCAGAGGAAGATACAGGAGCTTGAGAGGACAGTTTATCCCATTAGGATATTTGAGTAGCCTTCTATGTTAAAACTCTCCCACATAGCAGTCTTTAACAAACTGAGGACTGTGCACTAGTTAAAGGTGTTTGAAAAAAACCCAAAGCTTAACTGTTGCAAAGAGTATTGATCTTGCTGTGCAGGGATATGGTAGAAAATATGTAGGTGTGAAAATCGTGAAAAATAGAAGATTAAAAATCACTGCCCTGCTCTATCTAGTAGATAAACTTCAGTCATACCTCACACAAGTGAGGTCAGTAATGGCATATATGAGGCAAATTATGCAGAGCTGGTGAGTCCTGGTGGAACGTTTGGCTTTTGCAAAGCTGCAGAATGTAGAATGACAATTTGCTTACTCTTTCACTGTATTGAAGTTTGTTGCTGTGGCAAGTAATTTCCTTTAGGGCAAGTTAGCATCTTTGAGAAGCTTTTAGGCTGGATGTTCTGCTGGCCCAGGATTTCTACTTCTCAGCTGTTACATACATGAGGTTTGCAGCTGCCTCTCTGAAATTGTTTGTAATTCTCATGCTTAAAAGTAAGAGTGCTGTTCTCTCTACAAGTTCAAGGTAAAATTCCATGTGTTATTGTATTGCTTACTGAAGCTGCAAAAACAGCACAAATTTTATTTGCAAGGTCAGAATTTATCATGTTGTAGATGCAAATAAGATTCAGTTTCTTAGGATCAAGTCCAGCCACTTTGAAAATATGTCAGTAAGTCTCTTTTGCAGCGCTTGTACAGAAAATATCATCCAAAGTAGGGAAATTTTCCTGGCAGTAGCAAATGTACATTGAAAGCAGAAATGACAAAAAAAGGTGCAGTGTCTGTCAGAAACAACATTTGAATATTCAGCAAGATTTTTTTTTCTTCTATTTTGCTGCTTTGGTATAAACTTACTTTAAACAGTTGCAGCAGAGAAGAGATTTCAGTGTTTACAGACTTGAATTTATTTCCAACAAATTATAGAAGCTTTAGGCTGCCCTTTTTTTAATAAAGTCTACAGAAAAATGCTGTTTGAAACTTGGAACTTGAGTTTTCTGTAACCTTGTGTAACCCTCTCTGTCTGATAAGGCTTCTAGAATTGTGTGTTTGTAACTCTACCATCTCCTCTGTTACTATGCTGTGATCAACACCCCCCCTCACAGTTTCAGTTTTCCAGAGGGATGAATGTATGTAGTGTTAGGTCAGAGTAGCAGGTACTTTGTAGTTCCTTAGCATCAGAACCAAAACAAGACTTCAGAGTGCTTAGGTATGTCTGTTGCTGACCATAAATCCAACTAAGAAACCTAACTGCAACTGCAAGATGGGATTGCCTGCTCTTCAAACAAAACCTCTGAGGCCTTGTAAAAATTTTGCAACTATTTGTTAAAATGAATGTCAACTGAGAGACTTTCAAAGAAGCATTTTATGTTGTCTAATTGTATTGTATTCATTACCACCTTCTGTGCTACCCAGTAAAAACAGTTTTTAATCTTTCACATGAACCCTGTAAACACAGGATCTCATCATTGTGTTCTGGAAGCTGCTTGAAACTCTTAGGTCAGGTTCCTAAGGTAGGAAAGATAGCTTAATTGGTGTAAGTTCCAACATTGCATAAAAATGAAGCATAAAGGGAATGTGACCATAAGAAATCTCAAGGCTGAAGTAGGAACTTAAACTCAGTTACCACAGTCCAGGGAAAACTGGTCTAACTCAGCATAATATCATAGCATCAAATTGCAGGACTTTCTGTGTCCTTGCTGGGTGAAGGTTCACTGTTGTGTGAAGAACAGTATCTTTGCGGAGTATCTCCTGCTGTTGCACAGTTGTGGACTTTCACCAACACCAAAGGACCTTCTGAGGACAAAACAACAGTTCTTTTCATTTGTAAGTAGCTTTTTCTTTTCACTTGGTACTGGGAAGTCCATGCGGGACATAAATTATTACTTGGGACCTATACACACACTTAAATCCAGGAATAACAGACTGTTTCTCATCAACCAGCTCAAACAACAGACAGAAGTGTGTCTGCCTGTAGACATACACTACATGATGTATGTTGAACTCAATAAAATAACAAGAGATGTGTAGATCGGGTCAGAAAACCCTTGCCCTACCACATCTCATCTTTCACATTCCTGCAGTCAGGGGAGAACAACTGATACGAACCTAACTCCCATCTTTTTCTTAACTCACCAGATTATATGATGAGGGCCTGCAAGCAGTGCTGATGGGAACATGTTCCCCTAATTCCTCTGAGAACAAGGCAGATTCCTGGGTCATGTGTAGCCCTATGGTGTATTCTCCCAAAACCACCACTATCCTGCAAGCCTGGATGCATAACTTTGTGGGGCTGAAGAGGGATATTGCTTCTTAACTCATCTGGACAGACTACACCAAGCAGAGTAAGGATGCACTTGGTCCTGCATTCAGATCCTTCTTGCTAGAACTTGCATCTTCTCTGGTCATACTGTTATTATAACTATAGACAATAAAAATCACACTTCTATAGGACTGGTAGTATTGGTCTGAATGTCCTGAACAAAGGCCAGGCTCCTTCAGCTAAGAATTTGCATTGTCTAATCACGTGTAACGCAAGTCCCAAGTTCACAGATATCCACCCCAGTAATTCCTAATGAAAGTGGAGCAAGTGGAGAACATTCAGTCAGTGCACTGACCTTGCACATAGTCCAGCACAAAAGGCTGGTATTTTTCAAAACTTGGTAGTGTCTATGTGTTCTCTTGTTTGCATTGCCTGCTGTGTTCTTCTGTCTCTGTCCTTAGATTTAGATGGAAGTTCACTGTCCTGTTCCTTGTCAGGGTAGTTTTCCCCAAACTAGAAGAGCAAGGAACACCTTTATTTAATGATGGCTGAGTCTTAGGAGACCCACCTGGAGTGTCTGGGAAATGAGGTTGAGATACTCCCCTACATCCCTAGGATAGTGTTGTAGAAGAGTCTTTAGTAAATGGGTTTTATGCTTCTTCCAACAGATGTAGTAGATGATCATTGGATACTATAGAAAGGACTGCAAGCATCATGAGGAAGCTGTTTTATATTGTAGTGCTCATTCAGTATCAGTGTTGTGCTGAACACCTTTTGGAAGTCTAAAGAGCAGGGACTGTTCAGCTTGGTTGTCAGTCCATGCTAGGTAATTGTAACTGGAAAAATTTGTGTTGCTGATAAACTGCTGGGTTCAACAGGGTCCCGGGGGTGTTCTGGACTGGTAATTTCTTTTTTTTCATAGGAAAAATTCAAAGTGAATGTGATTTTACTACATGCAGTGGATAAGATATATCATTAATGCTGACTTTTTGACATGGAGTTGTCTAGATACTATTCTTCTGGTTCCCTCTATCTGTGAATGCTTGGCTGTAAAACCTGTTGGTTCAGTATCTTTCAGTTCTGTAACTCTCAGATACTGAAGGTTGCACTGTGAAGGCAGTTGTGAGTAAATTGCTGTCTACGCCAATAGAAAGGGAAGTAAATGCTCGTTTAAAGCAGTGTCTCAGTGTTATTCATTAAGGGGCTTATTAGAAATACTCTGTGCAAACTTTTGAGTATTCAAATGTACCAGAAATAACCATAAGATATTAGCAGGCAGCAAGGATCTTCCTATCAGCCTAACCTCAGTGTTAGTTGTTCCAGAGGATTTCCTGGCTTCAGGCTTCAATGAGAAATGTTGGTGCATGAGGTACATTGTGTATGCCAGGGCTCTGCAGGCACCTACAAGCCTTCATTGCTTTGTGCAGTCTCACCTGGGACCTTCACCTGCACACCTGTTGCCCCTGGTCTACAAACTATCTTCAGTTTAGCCCAGGTCCCTCTTCCTTGGGAGCTTTGCTGAAGTTAGCGCTGCCTCTGAGCCAGTTTCCAGTCCTGTTTCTGGCCAAAGCCACCTTGCAGGCACACTTGAGCCTTGCTGTCTGCCTTGCTGCCTTTGCTTGCTGGCTGGACTTCCCAGGTGAACCCCAGACCTGCCTTGTCACTATACATTTGCCTAATGATCAGCACTGTCAGGGGCCCTCTCCTTGTCATCACCCCTGCCCTGCTCCCCTCCTTGGTGCTGGGGAGGGACACAATGGCCTGTACCAGGGCTACCCTTAACTGCTGTCTCACCTCTTCTCAGTGAACAGCTCAGCATTTCCTGCTCCCTAGCAGGAGGGCAGGTAACCAGATGTGTTTTTATTTAAAAACTTTTATTGACAAATGCCACATTAGATATCCCCCTGAAAATTCAAATATGAATACTGTGTTGCAGTCTACAAAGTCCCAACATTTTCAAGTGTTTTTCAGGAAAAACATTCTAGTCCATACTATGATTTTCTTTTTTCATTAGCTGAGTGGCAACTTCAAGACCAAGTGGTCTAGGTTCTGTGCTTAGGATCAGAAGTGTGCTTTTAGCAGGCTCCTGGAAAGAAAGAAAAGTAAACTTTAGTCCTTGCAAGTAAATTTGCAAAGTACTTTAACAGCCTTTTAGTCTTCAGTGAAGATGTAGCTATAACATTTCTAGGGTACTTCTGAACCAAGATGAGAATGGGAGAAGTGCAAAAGTTGCTGTTTGCATTGCTCTGTGTCTGCTGGCATAGAACTTGTGCAGCCTTGTGTACTTGCTAGCCATGTGTTTTCAGCTTATGTGAGCACCTAAGTATGGGCCCACAAACGAACTACCCTCCCTCTGCTATGCTAAGCAGTATGGAAGATCTTGGGGCAGGTGTGCCCTTACCAGCCCCAAAACCTTGGACGATGCCAGCACTTGCTCTGTAGTTAAGGACTGGCTCACAATAACACTGCTCAGGAGGTTTTAGCTGCTCTCTCTTGTCTAGCAGTGCAGAACACACGTTACTCTGGCAATCGTCCAGTCCAGGTCTTCAGGCCAAGCTTAAGAAAGGACCAATCTCCAGGAAAGGCAGTGTGCATGTATAGAGTGTTGGTACTCAACTGTCAACAAAGGGTAATTTCTGCCCCCAGCATAGCCCTAAAAAACTATCTGCTTATCTCATGAACAGCCCCTGAGGTAGAAAATCAGCTCCCATCCCTCTAGGAAAAAAAAGTTGTCTCAAGATGGGCTTTAGACATGCTCTGTTCACACATAGGTGGCACAGCTTTTGACTCCTAATGCCAGCAGACATAGTCAGAACCGTGGCTCAGCTGCTTAAACTGTCTGGGATACAAATCATGGTGGAGCTAAGAAGGATGACTGTGGTCTTTCCTGGAGGCAGCTTCTCCTTTCCTGGAGGACTCTGCATGGACCTAAGGTAAGGCATTGTTACCCAGATAGCCAAGACAAGCACTTCCAAGTCCAGAAACACCATGCTGTTATCCTATCCTATCCATTAGCATAACAAAGCTGATCTTCCTTTTGTTAGTGTATCAGTTTCTGCACACAGTATCCCTATAAGGGCAAATATAAGGCTGTAGAACCATCCTGTAACAGGTTCTCTCCACGCAGACTTCCCTTTGCATCTATTTCTTGTAAGATATGTTTTAAAAAAAGACTGCTAAAAGAGTAGAACTTAGATTGCTGTAGTTCTGTTGTGTTTACAGCAAGTGCAATCACCTACTCTGCAAGCTGTCAGTGCAGCCATTCCAATGAGGTTGCTAATTAGCCCAAAGTACCTGACTGAAGCACAGGCTGGAACTGGCCAGACATGCAGATTTCTTCCTGCTTCTGACGCACAATGCGCTGAATCGCTGGCGGGAGGCCACGGGGGTTGCGTGAGAAGATCAGGGAATAACCATCATCACAGGAACCATCCTCCTTTAGACTGCGGCAGGCATAGGTAATGGCATAGTTATCATAGTCGGTGTCAATCACCCAGTAGTTATCCCCTGAAACATTAGAACACACGTATTTGTCACAGTCAGCAAAAGAGAGCAGAGGTGAACATAGTCATTCTGTAGGAAAACAGCTAATTTCAGCATTCCAGCAAAGGATCTATAGTCATATCTCACATCCAGCTTATCTCTACACCATTAAGTGTCTAGGCAGATGTAAGCTATTGACCAACACTGTGGGACTGCAGAAGTTCACTCACCACCACTGGAGAGGTAGCTGGCCAGGCCCTGGTAAGTCATGTACATTTTTGCTGGAGTGGCTGGGTCAGGTACTGTGTACTGAGCGGCCATGTCAGCACAGATCACCCAGAACCTGCAACAAGATCCATGAGATTGAAGTCAAATCTGTGGCATATCTTCAAATGAGTGTTCTGCATCTAGGACTCAGGCCAGAACAAAGCTACGGTTCAGCACAACTGTGTTCGTCATAGGCGTGGCCCTTCTTAATGCAGAGTCACAGTTTGCCAGTGAGTAATGCAAATCTATGACAACCTCCTCGTCACTGACAGCACATTGCAGTTCTCTGGTCCCACCTTTCTGCTGTGCAACTGTGCTGCAGCTAGGGTGGTGTTCTGACCCTCCTTCAGCTTAGCAGGCTTTTTACCACTCATTTCTGTACAAGCAAGTAGCCACCAAGCAAAATGATGCTTGTCATTTCTTGGCTCCCTGACATCAGTGTGTAGAGTGAGTTGACCTACATTTGGGTTCATTTGGGTTCATCTGCTGTGTTCCCAGGTGGAGGCAAGGAGTTTGCTCTCCTCTCCCTAGCACTTTCTAACTCTGTTGGCACAGGGATGTCTGTTACAAGCAAGGAAATACAACCACTCTTCTGTCCAAACTACTTAAAGGCTATTCACATAGCCTGTGGGAACCCTATAGGGTATAGCCTATCTTTATTGATCATTTATTCTGATGCCCTTCTCTTGCTGGTGTCTACACTTTGAGTACCGCCTTTGTCTTAGCACGGTTCATCAGGCACTAGCTGGATTTGTGAAACAGAGGAAGGGTCTTCACTCCTTTCCTTGCACAGGCTCCACCTCTCCTTTACCCTGCCATTGCAGAAGTTGATTCCTAGCAGCCTTGAAACCTCACTAGATTTCTGAAAAGTCCTTTTGGGAATCATCCCACACACACTCTATGCCATGCCTGCAAAGATTGATTTGCCCCATCCCAAAAAATCCTGGAGTGCTGTGCTGTTAAGATTTACGATGTTCATAGTTACTTGCTCTTCTCCATTATTTACACAGTTCTTGGTAGTTAATGCACAACAGAACTATTGTTAACCTATGGGAAGCCCCATTTTTTCTTTTCTACACTCGGAAAGCTATTTAATCTTTTTATGTGTTGCAATTCCTTATAGTAACCATGACCAACAGTCAAAACTCTTAAGCTTCCTTCCATCTATGTTTTCAGACATTGCAATGGCATCCCAGAATTGACCATTTTCCTCAGAAGTCTATTCAATACTGTTTTGAAAGGTGCGTGAAAGCAATGCTCACTTATATACCTCTCCTTCCTCTGAACCTCACAATGAAATCAAAGCTGTCCTGTCCTCACAGCCCCACAGGCTTCGCCAGTTCCTCTCTCTTGGTTGCAGTTAATTTACCCAACCACTATTTAACTCAAGGCCTTACTTTATAATTTAATTTATGCAGTAGTTTTGTGATGGACTCAGACCAGAAGCAGTCTGAGAAGTAACCCAGGACTTCTAAGTGTTTAACCTCTGGCATCTAATGTATTACCTTGACTGAGCTTCCTTTTTTGACAAAGAAAACCTAGTCATGTTGTGTGCTCAGGATAAATCACCATCCATGTTCCACTTCTCTAATACTTCGTGGCAGCAACTAGAGCTGAAAGTCAAAAGAGCTCACCCAAAAAGCTTCACTCTGCCTTTGGAAGATGCTGTCATTGTTCCATCTTCCTCCACAGTATACTCAGCAGAGATGTTGTCCTGAAGGAAAAGGCCTTCTGGATCCTTCTTGGCCAGGGCATACCATTTCCCTGCATACTAACATCAAAGACTATTAATACATGGACTATTAACCATAGCAAGATAAGCACAAAAGCGTTTTTGTAAACATAGTGCCCTTTTAACTATTCATTGCCTGGCCTGTAGAGAAAGTGTGAGTCTGTGTGTCTGTGTAGCTCAGGGGTCCCATTATGCTGTCTGTTGTACCCTTGCCTCTCTGCCAGAAGCAGTGGGTCTAGCAGCTTTGCACTCTTGTGTGTGCATGTACTCATTGTCACATGAGACATTCCTGTCAGAGTGACCCCACGCTGAAAGCTTCTCCCGTCTGCTGGGGGTCAGGCCGATTCTTTCCTGTTTGTGTTCAGGGCCTTGCTTTTCCACAGAAGATGCCAACAAAAACACCATATTGAAGACAGAAAGTCCTTAGCAAGTTGGCTGGAGACACTTTTGTGGTTCCCAGGGGCCACTTTTGATCTCTGTTGTTGAAAGACTACTCAGCAAAGCAGAAAGCAATGGTTCTATGCACTAGGAAGAGGAAAGGATGTATTTGGGGGACTAGCAGCAAGGGGAAATAAAATGAGATTAAGAGGAAGAAAATTTCTAGGAAACGATGGATCCATGAATATGTACAAGTAAAATGAAAACAAGATCTAAACAGACAACTGACAGAAAGGCCCTCAGAAGTTACCATTATCTGTAGAAATACTGAGGAAAGCAGAGCTTGGCTGTGTTAAATTTGATATTTCATCAAAACTAATGAGGTATGTTTGGCAAGTTAAATGCTTAAGCCTGAAAAAGAGTCCATAATCCCCAAATACAGGAGCATGAGTAAAACTGGGATGTTTCCAGCAAAGCAAATGTTGTATAGAGGAAGTACTGGCTACACCTGAGCTGTGTCTGGAAGGGATGTTTCCTGAGGGACAGTCAAAACACATACTGGCACACTTGTTTGGACCTTTCCAACACGAAGTTAGCCTTGATTTATGCCTGACAGGCAGACGCCCCAGGCATGTGTTTAGACTTTTTCTTAAATGGGGGTTTGTATTGTTTCATTCATGAGATGGCTCAAAGCTGAGATTTATATCGAATTTCAGACTCACAGATCATGTCTAACAGAATAATATCCTTAAATTTCAAGGATAGATTTACCACAATGCTTAGAAAGTTAAACAGTAGTAAGATAAGCAAACTACAGGAATAATATTTGTGAGACCACAAATGAAAAGTTAACTTCTTGCTGAGAAACCCTCTTAGATTAATGCAACCCATCACCTGGAAAAAATATATATGAATAATATATTTCATAATATATGTATATGAAACTTCTTCACATATAATGTTAAAGTAACCATAATTACCCTTTTTGGATCAAAATTGTCTTTCACAGAGAAAGACTCCACAGCACAGGTCTGAGCTAGGCTATATTCAATAGTGGAGAAGATTGAGGCCAGGAAAACATACTGTGCATATTTCATTCTGCAAGACAAAAACAAACAGCTTTATTTCATGCAGTAGGTGTGAGTAGCTAGTGCTGTGCCTATAGATACATTTCTCTTATTTTCAAAACCAGTTTCTTTCCATACCAAGTAGACTGCCAGCTCCTCCAGTGAGAAATTACTGCATCATTTGTGGTGCCTGAATCCAGCCAAAACAGAGCATCAACAGCAATTACTTTGCAAGAGCGTTTTGATTGTTAGTAGCAGTGTAGTGGTTCATTGTATCTTTACATTATAATTCAAATCTGACTCTGGATAAGGATGGTAAGAACTCA
The DNA here is from genome assembly GCA_013389865.1 of Piaya cayana. Classification (NCBI taxonomy): domain Eukaryota; kingdom Metazoa; phylum Chordata; class Aves; order Cuculiformes; family Coccyzidae; genus Piaya; species Piaya cayana. The sequence continues at coordinate 129,269 of WAAB01021070.1, read as the reverse complement.
CTAAAATTTGATTTTGTAAAAATTTTTTTTTCACAAGAAGAGTAATGTTCTGAGGAGCTCTGGTAAAGCATTGTAGGTTGTAAGGATGTTGTTTCTAAATATTTCATGGTAAGTGTCCGCTTCACTGTCAAGCTAGCAAGGCCATGTTCTTTATGACCAGCTCTCTTCACCAAAACAGCTGTCTACTCTAATGGCAAAACATGTTTTGGTATTGTCTGACCTCAGATCATTCCCTCTACAAATATCACATAATAGTCAGTCTCCAGGGTCTTTATCTACCATTGCAGCACACACACAAGGTGGCCACGTCTTTATCTGTCTCCTTGGGTATCCCAGCTCATCTGTATCCCAGGATATTTGTTGCTCACACTTTTCAAAGAGAGCACATGCATATATATTCTTGCAGAGAATTTGACGTTGAATACCTCTTCTGATGTCAAGATAAAGCACCTGAAACTTGCCTGCAGCATCCAAGCTTTGCTACCAACCCAGGATGTTCAAACACCCAAGCAGCTACTCTGTTCCCAACTGCTACCACATAAGCTGCACTTCCCTGCTGCAAGAGATACTAATCTGGCCTGGCTCTGCTGAAGAGAGACTTACCTGTTGGGGTAGAGATGTTGGAGATCTCTGAGACTACTCTGCTTCAATCTTTGGGCTACAGTCAGCAGGAGAGTTTTGTGTCAATTGCCCTCCAGCTGCCTTTAAATAATGAATCTGCAAAGTCACTAATTGGTTATATTTGGTCGTGTGGCTGAATAAAACCCTTAATCTTGGATAATCCATTATGTAAAAACCAACTGTAATCCTCACACTGGTCAGTCTGACTGTTATACTAATACAAACACAGCTTTTACATAATGGAAAAAGCTGCCCAGGAAGCTAATGAGTCTGCTGATGTGATTATACCACGCCTTTGTCTCACTGAAGTCTTTCTGTTTCTAACACGTGTTAGGAGAATAAGAACAGATCATTAACCAGAGAAACTCGTGGACTACACATACTCACCTGCACAGGCAAGTGTTCATATTTTATTTGACAGCTTGCATGGGGTAGATGTATAATTAGATTTTCCAATATCTACATCATTAAATTAAGGTGACCTTGGCAAGAGCAAAAAGAAGTTATGCATTATCTACTGGCAGGAAAGTGTAAAAATAAAGATTTTTGCCTTCATGTTCACACCAAAATCTGGGAGTCCCCAGTTCTCCTGTGCACAGAAACATCTTTATACACATTCTTCCCAGCTCATCTTTTTAACTTTTCCAGTTACATAAATACTATCTCTCTCCTTCCCAAGATGTTTTTCCTGTAAGACTTCTGCAGAGATGCCATAAAGCACACAAAAAAATGAGAAGAAAGGCATGGCTAAAAAACCATTTTTGATAGCAAACTGTGCCTGCTGTTCTTAAAGTTGCCCCAAGTGCTCAAAGAATTTTCCCCAACTGCAAAGGTTGCCCAGGTCCTCTTTCTACCCAGGCTCACCTGGAAGATTGAAGATTTCAGGCACTCATGTAGGTGTTCCTAGCACTGACAGTTACTTCTCCCACTGGGCTTCTGGGTGCCGGGGAGTCTTAGACATACACATTAGGGATGTCTTTACATTTCCTATGGAGTAAGTCCAGGGAGTCCTGAACTTCCAGGTTCTGATCCTACAATCTGGACATTTAGAGTATGGATAAAATCTCTTTATGTAATGAACCTGCTGCATAGATCCCTTTTAGCCACTTTCCCAGGAATTCCTGAAAAGAAACATGCAACCTGAGCCCATAGCTAGTGTAAACTGTGTGGCTTTCCAGGCGTGGTCTTTAGGGTTGTCCATTCTGTCGGAAAGACAGTTCTTGTTTGCTGCCAGAGGAAACTTTGTTTTGGCCTCAGTGCATCATCCAGTCACATTTTAGAAGGAGGCCATGATATTTCAATGTCTAGCTGTGGAATTCTGTGGCTAGACAGTGTAACGTGTGATGGTCCCTCTTTCTTCCTGTGCATTTTGGCTGGGTTTACCTAGGGACACCTGGACCTGGAAGTGTGAGGAGATGGCGCACACCTGGCCACCACAATGAAGTATAGGTTTCTTCATGTCCTGGGCAACATAGATCTACTTCATCCTGCCTGAACCTCTTGGCCTGATTTTATAGAACAGTGCTGAACAGCCATTTGCCAAACTGATTTTCCAGTTACAGTTTTCTGCTCATTATATGTACCGTGCTCCAAGGATGAACGGTGTCCCTGAAAAGATTGCAGAGCACTGGTGGCCTTCAGCACTGAGTGATGATAGCCAGATCTGGTAGTTTAGGCACAGCTTGTTACCTGTGGCCTTGAGCAGACACTGCGCTATCTACCTTCAGCTCTCCTAGCATCTTCTTTATAAGAGGCTTTTCCTTCATTTAGAAGAAAAAGGAAAATCAACAGAAAACCCATTTTATTTCTTTAAAATGCTTGGACACTTAGACAATGTCATAACAAGCAACTCCTTACATTACTTTTTGAGGGCTAGATGCCCACTAGATTTTCAAAAGACTTTCCCCTGACACTGAATCCCAGTGCAGAAGTGTGCTTTTCTAACCTGATGTGATGATATGAGACAGAAAAAATGCAGTGTTTTCTGTAAATTAGAAGGGCGTCAAAACATCTACCACTTCATCTGTTTCCAACAAAACAGATTAGTTTATGTCCATGTGAGACATAGGTGACGCTTGAAGCCATGCTTAGGTGACCATTTAATCCCCTGGGGATTAAAGACATGCTAATAATAGCTAATCACAGCACAGATTTTGGTTGGTAACCATAACATCTGTCACTGCATTATTTTCTGTTTTAAGCAAGAAGAAAACAAAATCAAAGTAATCTTCATTTTCACAGTATTATGGTAGTTTGTTCTCCTGGGCCTGTTATCTTTGATGTACCATGGAATCTGTCTTATGAAAACAAAGATGCACTGCAGGAGCTGGTTGTCAGAAAAGATATCCAAGGGCTTGTTCCAGACCTGCTCAAACAAACTCACTCTTTATTAACAGAAGTGACCTGACCAAAAAAACACACGCCATGTACTGGATTCAGCAAAAGAGCAAGTGGTAGTTTTAATGGCCTGCAGATGAATAACCTTATTTTCTGCCATATCCTATGAAATACAGCAGCAGCAGTTTTGGATTTCCTACCCCTAGGGCCCATCCCTTCCTTCTGCCTTATTATTGGAATAAGCACTGGGTAAACTGCCCTGGGAATTACTGCAACAGCACTGCAGGTTCAGATTTAGAAACGTGCTAGCTCAGCAGCCCATGGAACAATATGAGATCTCTAAATAGGCTCCTGAATCAGGCATTAAGTTCCCTGCTGTCCAGCAGACCATCAAATTGTGGGCTTGTTTACAGTGCTGGAAAACAACTACATGTAGATGCATTTTTACTGACCTTTCACACCTATTGCAGTGGTTACTGCAATGTAAGTTGGGAGGATTTCCTGCTCTAGGTTTAGAGCTAATTTTTGCTGCTGAGGATGCAGGGCTTCCTTCCAGGGTGAAACATACCTGTCCCTGCACTGCTGGAGGACATGTATCTCAGTCCAAGGTCTGCCAAGGACTGAGAGGACAGGGGTAGCTTACTCTACTCTCCCACCAGGGTAGGAAGCAGAAGAAATTCTTTTACACAGTGACACACGACATGAAGGCCATGGGCTATGAGATTCTCAGTTTCTGTGACTCTGCCCAGAAATGCTGATCTTTCCCAATGAAGAGAGTGATACAATACAGATGAAGCTGAAATCATTTGAAGTTTGACCCCTTGTTGTTCAAGGGTAAAGTTATTGGGTGTGTTACATCATTAGATAAAAAGGCATCATAAATCACAGCCTTATTACTTTCAAGGTGCCATTCAAACGCATCACAGCTTATAAAGACATAAACTGAAAGGCACTTTTTCCCTCTGAACTATGGTAGTGCCATTTTCGCTAAACGTATTGAGTGAAAATTGGTAGAGCTGGGGCTCATGCTTTTATGCACACAACACATCTTAGACAAAGACAGACACACGTGTCCTCCAAGCTTGCAAGTGAAAACAGGAAGTTGCCCAAAGCCTGGAGGAGTCAAGGAGCCTCAGGTCTTCTGCTGCAATGGGTAACCAGCCAAGGGTATGGTTTTGTCAGGGCTGTTGTCAAAGGCTTGTCAGCAAAACTAAGTTACAGACTCTCTCCAAAACCCTTCATCATCTTGCCACTTGGGCAGCAGAGGGAGAAGAGAGAACTGGCAACAAAATCCCCTGAAGTGATATTTAAATATATAGGGATCTGCTGGCCAAAGAGACAGATCAGTTGCTGTGCGGTTTCCTGGTTTCTGCACAATTGCGTGGAGGATGCTTGTTTAGTGAGCTGCTGGGTTTCACTCTCCACACCATGGCAGCTTCCCTCATGGCCTGTTCCTACTCTGTACCGAAAGACTGTACAGACCTGAGAAAATCTTATGAAAAAGTGAACTTTGTTGACCATCAGATAAACAGCTGGGAATTTTTTTTGTTGTTTTCTAGTATTTACTACTAGGCATACCATTGGTGTATCTATACATGTAGCCGGTATTTACTACTGAAAAAAAACGTTTGCAGACATTGGCAGGTTTATTCATTTTAATCACAACATTTGCTTAAAGATACTATACTTGCCTTTTTATGCCAACCTACTAGCTCCTGGAGGGCAGACAGTAGCCCTTTCAGCATGGGAAGCTTGAAGAGCCTGCCTTTTAAAAGAGGGCAAGGAGGATGGCACACATAAAACATGAGCAGAGTTCATCTGTCTATGCTTAAGGTCTTTGAGCTTGAAAACAGCCATAGGGTGTCTCCATGGTCTAATCCTATTCTTCTCCTAGGGGAAGGCAGGAGGAAGGAGGTTGCTCCCTTCAGGTAGCCAGAACCCCTACCACATTTTGCAGTGAGGTACAGACCAGAGCTTATTTTATCCCTGGTGTTATTCCCAGGATGCCTTCCAAAAACAAGAGGCACAGAGAATAAGAATATCGCTGAGGGTACAAATTGTACATGTAGTATTCTAAGTCTGGTTCCTTTTCTGTTCATACAACAGAACCAGCTTAACACCAAAAATGCAGGAATAAATCTATAGGCTCTAACTTCTTGCAAAGCATGGTATAACAGTGGAGTGTACGTCCTCCAGCACATATAGCAGGCAGTAAATTCTGCCTTCAGATTATTACTCCAGATTACTCCAATGGGATATTTACAGCTCCTTACACGGCATGCATCTCAAAGTGCTTTACAAAAGTAATACTGCTGGCACAGAGCTTGAGTAGTTCTGGATAAGCCAGGATGTCCATGCTTGCCCTGAGGATGGATTTAAAAGCTAAAACCAGAAGCACAAATTACCAAAGCCATGGGAATCTGTATATGCATGCAACCAAAGGCTGTTAGCCAGGCACCTGGCTTTACTGAGCATTAGGGGACACAGTTTCCATCTGCAACAGAAGGTGGAAACAGACTAAGGAGGGAAGATTTAAGGCAGCACCTCTCTGAACTCCAAGGAGTGGGCAGTTGTGAACATGAGGCTGATTAGTGAGTCAGAGAACTAGAGAATAAGCCAAAGGCTTTCACATATAATTGCATTTCAGCTTTTTATCTCTGCTTCTTCTATGGGAGAAAAGGATGGGCTTTCTTATATTGCTTTGGAAAAGGGAAAAGAACCATAAGGGAGTTTTTTCTAAGCTGTCAAAGATGATCAATATTTTTTTTCCATGGAGGACTTTGTTTTATACTTCAGACAGCTGATTTTCTTTGAACCTGCAAGACCTGAGATATGGTAACTTTTCCATGGATAGGAAACCTTATTGCTCTCACCGTCATACACTTCTCATCAGCTGAAGTCATTCAAATAACAAAGCAATCTATTTTACATAAGGGCAGAGGGGTTCCAGTCAACTCTCAGCATCCCAAAGTGTTACCACCTCTGTTGACTTGCAACTGGAATACACTTGACTCAAAGACCACACTCACATCCCCTTCAGACTGAGCAACAAGATGGAAATGCTTATAACTGCAGCATTGCCTCAAAGAGATAGTTACTAATGCCCATTAAAAATAACATTTCTGGAGCAACCTCTGCTGCAAGAAATTAACATTAAGCAGCCCTTAGTCCACAAGGAGAGAAGGAAGAAGAGGCAGGCTGCAGCTTGTGCAAATATTGTCGAAACCTCTGGAGTACTTATTGCAGTTCTGTGAGTGGAGTCTCAGCATGGGGAGCTACAGCTTTTACAGTCACTAAAACACCTGTATGATGGACTCTGTTGCTGGTCTCTGGAACATGAGTAATTGCTTCCCCTTTGCTGCAGCCCTGTGCCTACCGATGTTGCACCCCTCTTTACGCTGATTGCTGAGTACACTGAGACTACATGGTCTCTCCCAGTTTCTTGTGATTTCTTGTCTTGACTTCTTACCCGAAGTGTCAACACGCACTCTCACACGCCCAGCTCCCAGTTGTTCACAGAAGTTTATCCTTTGAGTTAAAGCCACTTTCGGTGATTGCATCCCTGTGCCCAGAACTGTCACCGTATCTTGGCAAGTCCTACCTCCATCTATATTATCTCAGAGTACCATCAGCCTCTTTCTAAACTCACCTGAACATGTAATTCTCTGGAGTATCTTTCTAGCCTAATTCGTTGTCCTGGAGCAGTTGTGTTAAGAATCACTCAGCATCACCTCCAAAAGCAAATTCTAAAATACTCCCTTGGGACACTTTCAGCTTTGACTTCCCCTGCTCGATGCCCCTTGGCTTGTTTCTGTCCCCTGGATCTTCCATGATAAGAAGGCCAAGGATTTTCCTCAATAACAAGTTGCGAAGCATGGATGGGTGTTCTCTGTTGTATTTTGCCCCGTGGCCCTCCTGGCTCATCTGTGCTCTTTTTAATCACTATAGTCTCCATGCTCTCTTTATTCCTTCCCAGGTTTCAGTCCTTGGCTGTTTCCTTAGCTCCCTATAGACTTAATAGTCCTTTTCTTCTTCCTCACTACCTTAACTTCAAAAGTAAAGAAAGAGCAGAAGAGATGATAGAGTCAGTTTTCTCTGGGACATTTCTTTTCCTTTCTGTATTGTTTTTGGGTGGGCAGTGAGGGGTGGGGGTTTTTGCCATTATGGTCATGCTTCCCACAAATTCACTCTTGTAGGATGCTGCCCTCTTGTTCTGTAGACATCCAAAAGCCTTTTGTTAGAGACTCTTCTCTCTCATCCTCATCATTTAAGTTTGAGAGGACTTTAATGATCTTTTTTGTTCTTCAGCTTCACAGGATATTTGACCAGCTAAGTAATCTTCTTAGTCAAGGTTTAGTGATTCATGCTCAGCTTTGGATACAATCTGTCAGTTGAAAGATAATAAACTGATGTAGTCTTATTGCAGAAACTGCTGTTGCTCCTGCATTGTAATAAATATTTTAACTAAGCCATCTCTCCATAAAATTAAGAGGAAGAGAATCTGTGCATGTTTACAATGTACATAAGGAGGGTAAATACAAGAAGGCATGTTGCCATACCAGGTCTGGTAGACTTATTCAAGGCTCAGGTACATTTCTACTCTTCTGGCATGGCAAAGACAGCTTTTCTTGTAGAAGTCTCTCAAAAAAAACCAACCAAGAGCCAGACTTGCCAAATTCCTAATTGACTTATATGCTAGAGTGCAAGTGAAGGGCTGCCACTTTCAGAAACTCATGACTTGTTCTGGAGCGCTGGGCAGTGCAGAGTCCAGCTTCTAAGACACTGTCATTCCAATGAGTGGAGCACCTCCTTTACAGCAGGTGCTCTTATGCCTCCTTTTAATATTAGGCAACTATTAAAACAATCAAACAACAAAATACTGGCATTTCTTTTAAAAGTTTGCAACATTCTGCATTTAGGGAGAGGTTGGGTTTTTCTTCAGAAATAAGATAAAGCAACTAAGAACTAGATTCACATTAACCTGAAGATGTACTTTATGTTTCTCAACAATTTTAGGATATAAACCAACATGCTTGTTGATTGTTTCTTATTCAGAACACACTACTGATCTGAAGTAAAACTTGTACTTATGTATGTGCCCATAATGCAACCTACTTTCTGTAAGAACTGTTAAGATTCAAGTTGCTGACTATTTTCTGCAATTCACCAATACAATATTTAAATTAGTATGCTATTTTTAAAGTAATTATCCAAAAGAATTAATAAGGGAAGGGTTTATGTTCTCTGGTCATGACAAGATGGAGACAATATTCTGGCCAAAATGTAAACAAAATTTTCTGAGGGGTGTCAAGGTACTAATTTTGATTTTAAAACACCTTGTTCACCCTTTGAAACTGAACTGCTAGCAGCACACTTTCCTCTGTCCTTAGTAGTGGGTGGAATGTATACTTCATTGTAAATATTTAACAATCCTGCTACAATTCAGATATTGACTCTCTGGAAAACAGTGTTTTAGTATAACTAGCTACTTCTCCAGTTGTGTCTTCTGCAGACCTAGGATCATCACTAAGCCATGTTCCTGTGCTCCATTGCTGTACTTCTGTGTAACTGGTATGCAGCTCAGGCTGGGCTCATGCACATCCCCCACTTGACACACATCCCACCCTGCTATCCTGCACCTCCGTTGGGCTCCTGCCAGCCAGGGGTGGGTCTCAGCACTTGCCAGGGATGTGCTGTAGGAAGTTCCTGGTTCTCGTTTCTCCAGACTGCTTGAGGTGCCTCTGAAGAACAGCCCTGCCTATCACTCTGGCAATTTTGTACCCTCCCCAGGCTTGTTCCCAGTGCCCTTTGCCTCTCATCTCGCTCAAACTGTCTCTCCCACAGGTGCTTGCTGGAAGTCTGTGACAGTTTTCCACCATCTAGTTGTTCCACTAGCTGGGGCTGCAGGCCCAAATGGAGCCCAGCAGTGCCTGGCACAGGGTATGAGTTCCCAGGTGGCAGGGTCATGCTGTGGTGCCATATAAAGAAAGGCCAAGGGATGATGCTATGCAAGAGCCCTGAGGTTTTGCACACTAATCCTCTGTGTAGCGAGAGACATCCATATGCAGCTGGAGGAGCAGGCTGGACTTTGGGTCAGAAAACAACCCTGCCCAGGATGGTTAAAGGGCATGGCTCTGCTCCTCACTGGGTTCTCATGGCTCTGAGCAGGAAAGATTATTATTAGTAACAACCAGGTGGTATGAGAAAATTAGTTGGTAAATCAGATAATCTGCAATCTCATTATACCAACAGATGAGTGAGACAGAAATATTTGAGTGTAACTGTCAATACAGCGTCCTGTAAAGATAATGTCTAATTAGATTCATTACTTGCAGCTTCCCTCCCTGCAACCTCTTTGTTAGGAGAAAAATATTGTTCACATGAAGGAGGGAAAAAGACATCTTCAAACCAGGCATCCCCAGTGCTTGCCATATCCCTTTCTGTTTTGCTGGTAATATCTGCACAATCTGCCTTGGATACAGACCTATAAATGGCTCTAGCATTATTTCTTCTCTTGAGCAGTATGTTTTGTTCCACATCAGCTGGATGTTTTCACTTCACAAATGAAGTTTTCAGTAGTGTCCACTCTAGGGCTGGGGAGAGATTGTTGCATGAGTTGTAAGGAAAGGGGGAATTTTATTTCCAGAGACACCAGACACCAGCCAAGCCTTCAGGGCAGCTTAAGCATTTAGTATTCCCATTTGAAACACTGTTTAAAGGACATCCACCGATACTCCACAAGGCAGAGGTCTTATGCCAACTCTGCAATTCAGTTTTAAAGCTATTAAAAACAAACTTGTGCAACCACACGTGCAGATATTATTACATTTTGTGACAGCTTAGTGCAAGTTTCCTAAAATAGCAGTTTCATCCTCTTCCAAAATCCTTCATTGTCTGCCTAAGTCCAATCAAACAGTATTATCCTGTTGAAAGCTTAGACAGTATCTACCTCAGTTATCATTAGTAAGCCAGCAATGGCTTTCATGGTGCCACCTAAGTTTCTCTGAAGGCCTAGGGAGCACCTGCAGTCTTTGCACCATACTTTAAATGCTGGAAATGTCAGCCCACTCTTCTCCAAAGGATTTGTTCTGGCACTGCTTCTTCCCTTTTTGCCGATCATTTAGATTTCCACCCACCATTCTTACATGGTTTCAGTTGCACTGAAGTTACACTGATTTGCCTTAAATAATATTATGTTTTTGAAATTTCTCCATTTCTACAGCTATATGCTTCAGTACTTTAGGATATTTATGCCTTTCTCTTGTTAAGAGGAGATTGTCTTCTTAAGTTTCAAACTCTGTGTGCTGAGAAAAAAATGAGCTTGGATATTTTAGATTTTGAACCTGGAATGTAATTGTTGGACACTCTTTGTTTCTCTTACAAATACTTCAATATGAAAATATTTATCTTGAACTGATAATAAGGCTTCATATCAAACAAAGTAGGAATATCTGGGAGGTTTGTGTCCAAGTAAGTGCCAGCTTTGACTCAATGTCAATAGTTCATCCATTTGCCATTTTTCAGACAAATCACAGTGCAAAAGAACATGCAATGGTTTGCAGAGCCCTTAATACAGCCACCAAGCCTGTTTATGTCAGCCTATACATAAAGAGTGAAGCTATAAAGTCTGGAAAACACCATATGTTACCAAGCCTGAAGGACCTTCTGTTCACAAGTAAGGACATCCTGAGTACATCCTCTGACCATATAGCTCTCTGCTGTGATGCCCATTTCATGTACAGCCTGATTCCTAAATTTTGGAATAATTCAGGGAAGTGGCTATGAGCTCTGAGGGGACCTTCTCCCCATCCACAAATCTGACCCCCTTGCACAAGAGAAGTCACTAGATCAGAGAAACTGTCAGCCCACAGTATGCTGGACCATAAAAGGACAATTCATTTCAGATCTTCTTCAAAGTCCAGTTGATAGGATACTTCATTCCTTTGGGATATCAGAACCTAAATATATTAGTCCTCTGGCAATTTTTTAATTGGTTTTACTTTACCCAGTCCCTTTTCTTCCTCATTATTGTGGGATGAAACAAGGCTCATGTTTTACAGCACACTGAAAGGGCCCAGACTGATACTGGGGTGGATGCCTTGCAAGAAAGAAGGGTACCTTTCTTCATCATGCAAGAAAATCATCAAGAAAATTAGTCCTGTTCAGCAGGATCACACTTGTGGAAGTGAAATTTTTCCAGGTGTCCAAGTAAATGTTTTCTTCACATATGACTGGTCTGAGAGGCCATGGACTGTGGAAAGCTAGACCAGCAGAAAAATGGTCTTCACTCTGGATAGAAGTTGGGTTTTGTCCACACCACTTCTAGCAGGCTGGTGTCATTACATGTACACCACTTCTAACCAGAGGTGTTCACTGGGAAAACAAACTATGTCTCTCTTTCTAGACATATCTAAGATAAGGTGAAAGTAATCTCTTCCCATTGCTGTAGAAACCATTTCAGTGTCAATCTGAAATCTCTGGTCTATGAAGGAGGACAGACTTTTTCTTAGCAGTAGTCTTTTAGACATTTGGGGATTGTTTTGTTTAGAAAAGAGATGACTCAAAAGACTCAACAAACCTCAGTCTTTTCTCAGAGGTCAGATTTTCCCACTGTATTCCAGCTGACACATTTGCCTAGTACATCTTGGCATAATCTGTTATACAATAGAAGGTTCACCCTTAAGGACATACACCTCCTTCTGCCTGGCAGTGCTGTCTGTGATAAACCCAGGTAGTGACTCATTCCAAGAACTCACCAGGTGACTGTTCTCCACAAAAGCAACAACTTCCACACACCCTTGGTGAATTCTAGTGCCATTCTCCTGTACACACCTATATGTAATTTAGTTTATGGATGGTGCTCAAACATATTTATAGACACTTAACTGAGGCTCATATGCTGGTTTAATATGCACTGATGCTTAATATGCCTTTGTGGAAACACTGAGATGCTCTGCATCTAGGACCACCTCTGCGGAGACTAACTCAGGAAGTTCTTACATCTCATTAATAAACTATTAACAATGACTCTCCATCTTCCAGACAGATTTACTACAACCTTTTAACTGTTTCATGTAAACCTTTTCCTTAAGAAACAGAATATCTTGTGTTCCATTTCCTCATTAATCAAGACCTGTGACAGTCACTATTTTCCTTGTCTCCACAGACTTACGACTCTGGCATAGAGGAAGTTAAGCCAGTGTGACAATTTACTCTTGATGAAAACTACACTGACTGTTACTTTTCTCCTCTGGTTATTAAAGGAACATGCATATTCTTATATTTTCCTAGAAGCTAGGTTTAAAGTATCTGTTGTGGAATTGTCCAGTTCTATCTTTTTTGTGTCTTTTTTGAAATAATCTTACCATCTACACTTTCCCAGCATTTCAGGCACTCAGAAGATCCTCTGTTGATTATCAGAAAAAGCCATTAACATCATAGAAGTTGTTTTGCACAACCCTCTGAGCACTCTAGTCCTTTAATAATTTTGTTGATATTCCTGTTCTTCCTAAAGTAATAACAGAAAATGCTCGCTGTCCTTCATGTTCCTCATCTAATCTCATTTTGGATCTTGACTTTTTTACTCATTCATGATATTTTTATATTCATCTTCAATAGTTTCACCAGGCTTACACACTTTCTGTTTGCTTTTCTGTTGCTTAAGATCAAAAGGGGCACATAATTTACAAAATGGCCTGTTCTTCCCAGTTTCAAACTCTCACTTCATGATCTCACTAACCTAAACTGCCTGCCCGCTTGAAGTTCTTAGCTAGTTCTTTTGCCTACAGTCAAGACCAAAGAAAATTTTCTCTTGATCTTTCTGCCAGCCTTCCTGAATGACCCAAAACCTGAGGAACTGCTTTCCTTACAAATGTTAGGCAATTGAAATTCTCCACTGCCACCAAGTTCTGTGCTTGGGACAGATCTATTTGTTGCTCACAAAAGGTTTCCCACACCTCCATTCTGGAGACCTAGAGCAGACACCCACTAAGCTACTGCTGAACCAGTCCTCATCCCTCTGTTAGAACATGGATGTTGGAGGCAGTGCATACACCCCTCGCACACATCATGTCCTCCAAGCCTTTTTGAGCAATAATTTAATTATCCTGACAGCAAGAATTACCAGAGCAGGTCTCTGCCATGGTAGCATAAAAGTATCTAAGACATTCAACCAGTTGATGCAACATCTCTCTACTGCCTCACCAGTGATCCATAGAACTGAAAGAAGCATAGGAGAAAATGGAATTGTAAATAATAATAATGGAATTATAAATAATATAAATAATAAGACCTTTATTTCAGTTTCCACCATTTTACCTGCAATCTTCTGAAAGGATTTGTCAACCCTCTTCCTCTATGCTCCCATGCCTTTGTGTGAGGGTGTTCACGTCTTATTTCAGGAGTGGACTTGGATGGATCAACAACCATCTGTTCCATCCTTCCTGCTGATGGGGGGGTCTCTCCACCTATCCCACTCCTGTGTTTCAGACTCCTCTGCATAAATGTTTCCAACACTGAAACCACAGCCTCTTTTTTGTCACCCTCCTCCCAGGCACCCACATTCATATTTGGGCTGGTTTGCAGCAGTTTCAGCAGAAGTGGTGGCAACAAGGGATGGACAACCTGAATCTTTATTTCTTGAGCAGGTGAGACTTGGTAATCTACCAGCACACAGTGCTGGAATTTAAGCCTATTCCACCCTGACAAAAATTCTTATGCATTTTGTAATTCCACTTGAAGACTAGTGGCCTCCACGGCATTTTGCCTCCCAGCATGACACTGACCCTCGCCTGTTGTTTGCACTGCATGGTGGCTTCATTGATATGAAACAGCTTCTGACCCTCATATCCATAACTGCCACCCTTTCTACACCAATAGTGATGAGGGAAGTTTTAATGCCTTCTTGAATGGTTGGATTTTTTAATGTCTGGAGGGCTTCCCATGATTCCTGACACTCTCCTGATTCCTTCCTAGAGGAATATCTCTAAGGGTCATGTTTTCTTCTCATTCTTACTAGCAAGAAAAAGAGGTCCTAGACCTTGCAAATTTGGTTCAAATATAGAGTAAAGCATTCAGGATTGGTGTTTCTGTTTGAGATCAGCCCTTATAGCAGCAGATAAGGAACCAAGCAATAGTAGAAGGAGCCCTGAAAGAGCAGCATTACATCATTAGTTTTGGTTTGATAACCGTGCTCTTCTGTGAAGGATGCACTTGTTACTACTGCAGGGAACTGGGAGAGCAGAAATAATAAGATGCTCACCTTGTTAGCAAAGGATTAGACCCAAGCAGTATATATTTAATTAGACCTTAAAGAGCTTATTTCATTGTTAGGAGATACAGTTCTTGCCTGTTGCTGCTGCCTCCATATAATTATTTCAGTTAGTGTTCTGCTTATCAGGAGAAAGGAGAGTGTTTTCAGATATTGTGAGTATTCCATTTATATTTGCATTTAGATTAAGAAGAAGAAAGTTGACTCAAAGCTCTTGTAGAGGTCACTTAATCTGTTTGGTTGAGAAGATCTGTCCTCCCACAGACACCCCTTCAGCAGTATAAAGGAATACCTCTTCCTGATGACAAGCTCTCCTTGCAGTGTTACCTCAACCCTGGTCACTCTAGAAGCAACATCTTCTATTACAAAAATTTAGAAATAACATCAGAAATTAGAGCACTGCTTGCATAGACAATATCTTTGGACTACCATCTACTGCAAAACCCAGGGCATTCACAATGAGCATCAGTGAAGACGACGTGGAGAAATTTCTTGATGGTAACCCTGCTTTTGCCAAGCAGTACTTTGAGAAGAAACTAAAAACAGAGCCATCTGATAGCAATGAGAGTGAAATCCTTTTTGAGTTGATCCAAGATATGCAAGAAAGCATCAATATGGAGAAAGTTGTTTTCAAGACTTTGAGAAGAATCAGATCCCTTATTCATGCCGATCGCTGTAGTCTTTTCATGTATAGACAGAGAAATGGCACACCTGAACTGGCAACAAGGCTTTTCAACATCCAAGAGGGAAGCACCCTGGAGGAATGCCTGGTCTCCCCAGACTGTGAGATTGTCTATCCGCTGGACATAGGCATTGTGGGCTACGTTGCGCAAACCAAGAAAACCATGAACATCAAGGATGTCAAAGAGGTAGGTTTGCCATTTATTCATTCACTCAGTAGGTGAAAGACTCACATGCTAACTAGTACAAGGGGATCAAGAAGCAGCAGGATGTTTTGGTGCTTGTTCAAACCTCTCATGATATAACAGCTATATGGTGGAAATGAAAGCACCAGTGGTAGGTCTGTAAGTTGCTTCAAATGTTATTTATGGAGTGAGATGAATTAAGCACAGGAATTACACAAGGTATTAATGTCTGCAATCAAGTGCACTGTCACATCTGCCTAATTAAAAAAAAATCATATCAAGTCTAGCAGAGAAGAGAGAGTGAGGTACAGTCAAATGCGCACTGAACATGCACAGTATTTTCCACACACACGAATGTTCCAAGAGTAATTTCTAAAGAGAAAGAAATCCTTTACATGAAGTCCAGAAAGGATTTTCCACCACAAATGACATTTGAAAATGTTTGCTGTCTGATGAAGCTTGGTACAGGTGCATTAGAGGTGTTTTTATCAACCAGAAGGAGTGGATCTCAGTGCAGGTGGGTTAACTGCAGCCTGCATGTGGGTGATCTTCATTGGAAGCAGCAAGAGGTAAATTTGACCAAAAAAACTCTTTCAACAAACACTGCACACTGCAATACCGGGATGGGTCAAAGGAATTTGTATTTTTTATTTTTATGCCTTCATAACAATATTTACACTCCCATAGTCGTGAGTTGAATCATGTAAAACTGTATGGCAGCAATTACAATCCGCTTTTTCTAATCATATACATATAAAACTAAAATCCATGTGACCTGAATATGACATTTGGGATTATTCCATCTATTGTTTGCTAGCTACAAAGAGGCCATCTGTCCATCAATTTATTGCTCAATACAAGCCTATCCAAGTCCTTAGGCAAAAACTTCCTTGTCTGCCACAGAATATTTTTGGGGGGACTAGGGAGGAGATAATTAGAATTTTGCTTAAAATTCTTAAATTTCTTTGACATCAGACATTTCTTCAAGATATGGAAGGATTTCTTTGCTCTGAGCCAAGGGCTGGACTGCAACTCTAGTACTTTTAGATATGTGCCATAAGGTGATTCCTTTGAGGAAGATACAGAAACTAAACTCTTAGTCTCTCCCAGACATCAGGGAATGCCAGCAGTGGGGGGATTGTGGGGAGAATGTGAATTAGGGAATGTTTATTCTTTCTGGTGCAGCCTTCTGAATGTGATAAGAGCTTCAAGGCTTTTCCTAACCCAACTTGAAGGACTCACAGCTGATAAGATATTCAGCTGAGCAGGAGCAACACCTTGGGTCATCAAGACCATCCCTGCACTCACTAATGGCAAGTGATGGTGGTGTCAATAAGGCCCTGTGAAGATGAGGTGATAGGCTATCAGCATTCCTTGACTACCTTACTCTATTTTCTTTTCTCTTGGGATGGGGGACGTCTTCAGCATTCATATAAGGAACAAATGGATCATTCACTTTGTTCTGCCCCTGCATCATGACCTAGCCCTCTGCCAGTGGTGTGAAAGTCAATTCCCCTGCAGGCAACTTCTTCGGCAGTGTAATCCATAGAGATGCAAGCTACACATTGCAACCACTGCCAAATTGCTCCTGGGGCAGAAGGCAATGAGTTGCCCTCAAGGGCAGGGGGAGAGCGCCAGGAACCACACATGCTGCTGGTACCAGCTGCATCCTCCCTTGGGATACCTTCTCAAACATCTCCCATGCACAAAGACCCGGCAACATAGGAGGAAATGACTGGGAGAACATTTTCAAGAAGAAGAAGGGGCAGGTGTCTTCATGGACACTGCAAGCCTGCAGTAGCTTCAGGGTCCAGTCAAATGTTAATTAAAATGAGGGTGTGTGAATGTCCCAGCAACTGTAGCAGACAGCACTGCTTTATAAACTGTGGCTACACAGTGCTTTGTGGTAACTGTGCCCCCTTTGCAATGTCAGTGAGAAGTCAGAGAAAAGAATAGAGGAGGTACTGTGAAGGATGTCAGTGATCTGATGATCACCAGTGGAAAGCCTACTTGTTCTGGCAGTGTTGGACATGTCAAAGCTTATTATTTGCCAGACATTTGCAAAAAGTGAAAAATGCGTGTATTACAGTCAGAAGTCACAGCCAGTCACAATCCTCTGTACCTTGTCCAATTTTATGCTAATTCATTTCTCTTCCTCAATAATGTTTTAAGCAAAACTTTATTTTGGCAGCTTACTTCAAGAGACTGTGCTTTAACTCAATTTTAAGACTACAGACATTGCAGAAAATGCTTAATCAGTAAATTTTCTGATTTTATTTTAACAGTGTGCCCAGTTCAGTCCATTTGTTGATGAGCTCACTGACTACACTACAAAAAACATCCTTGCAACACCCATCTTGAATGGCAAAGATTTAGTTGCTGTCATTGTGGCTATTAATAAACAGAATGGCCCACACTTCACCAGCTCTGATGAAACAGTAAGTGGTCAGTAGCTCAGTTTCTATCAAGCAGTTGTCGCTTTTGCCATGTATCACAGCCTCTTCTACACTAGGCATTCTGCTTTAGAGAGTTCCACTGGTGTGAACTTCCCTACAGGGGTCTCACCCTTTAACAGAAGAGGCTTTATATGAGGATGCTTATCTCAGAAATCTCTCAGGGAAGTTACACTGGGATAAGCCTTATCTCACACCAGTGCAAAGCAAAGCATTTATCCAGGGGAAATTACCATGATGTCGTTAGAGGGGTCTTGGAAAATCCAGTATACATGAGACTGGTGATACATTTGACTCATTCTCATTGTTTGCCTTTTCAGCTTTTTCTGAAGTACCTGAATTTTGCTTCTTTGAACTTGAAAATTTATCACTTGAGCTATCTTCACAATTGTGAGACTCGAAGAGGCCAGGTAAGAGTGAAAATGCAATCGGGCTGCATCTCAAAACCAAATCAGTTCGTTCAATTTATTTCAAAGGTGCAACTGGTCTGCTTCAGAGATTCCTCCTGAAGAGCAGAAAGAAAAAGGTACCTTTGTCTGCTTGCAGTTACTGCTCCTTCCCCAGAGTCCTTTGTTTGTTTCTCTTCCTGCTGCTGTTGGCAAAACTGTAGGAATTGACACAGTGGCACCAGCTTCAGTAGGACTGAGGTCCAGAGGTTTTGTTGAACTCGGAGTGTTTAAAAACTGCAGCCAGCAGCACCTAGAGATTTCCCCAAAGAATTAAGAATGTGGGGCTTTTTTTTATCTGCTTGTTAAAAAATGCTACCAGATTTCTTTTTAGTGCCAGCAAAATGATTCTCATATGCCTGTTTTATTGACATCTCTTAGTAGAAATGTACAAAGATAAGAGGTTTAGGGTATTCTGAACTGAAATAATTCAGCCACCATTCTTTTCCATGACTCAGGTTATGAAAGTAGTCTCAAATTTATTGGGATGGATGTCAATCCATGTAATCACTTTCTGCAGCAGACAACTGGTTGTCATTACAGAAGACATGCAATAAAGTCTATGCTTCTTGGCAGTCATGCCAGTGTCTCTGGTGGGGTTTCTTGTGGGGACAAATGCCTTTTTTAGCATAATGGATGCAAAATGAAAGTTTATTTTAGAAGTGTTGGGAAAATAATTTACCCATGACAACTGGCATTCCTTAGGGATCAGTATTGGGACTGGTGTTGTTCAACATCTTTGTCAGAGATATGGACAATGGGTTTGAGTGCACCCTCAGCAAGTTTGCCAATGACACCAAGGTGTATAGCACGGTTGACTCTCTGGAGGGAAGGGATATTATCCAGAAGGACCTTGACAGGCTTAGGAGGAGGGCCAGTATAAACCTCATGAAGTTCAGTAAGGCCAAGTGTAAGGTCCTGCATCTAGATTAGGGCAATGCTAGACACAAATGCAGGCTGAGGGGACAATGGATTTAGATCAGTCCTGAAGAGAAGGACTTGGGGTTGTTGGTGGATGAGAAGCTCAACACGAGCCTGCCATGTGCCCCTGTAGCCCAGAAAGCCCACTGTATATGTGGCTGCATCTAAAGAATTGTGACCAGCAGGTCAAGGGAGTTGATTCTTCCCCTCTACTGTGCTCTTGTGAGACCTCATCTGGAGTTCTGTATTCAGTTCTGGAGTCCTCAACACAGGAAAGACATAAATCTGTCAGAGTCAGTCCAGACAACGGCCACAGAGATGATCAGAGAGCTGGAGCACCTCTTGTACAAGAACAGACCGAGAGAGTCCAGCTCATTTAGCCTAGAAAAGAGAAGGTTGCAGGAACACATTATAGTAGCCTTCCAGTACTTGAAGGGAGCCTACAGGAAAGCTGGGGAAGGGCTCTTTATGAGGAAGTGCAGTGACAGGACAGGGGGTAACCATCTTAAGATGAAAGAGAGTAGATTTAGAATGGATATTAGGAAGAAATTTGTTGATTGTGAATGTGGTGAGGCACTGGAACAGATTGCCCAGAGAAGTCATGGATGTAACATCTCTGGAGGTGTTCAAGGCTGAGTTAGATGAGGCTATGAACAACCTGATCTGGTGTAAAGTTTTTCTGCCCAGGGACAGGAACACTAGGTGATCTAGATGACACTAGCCAGTTGGAACTAGATAATCATTCTATGATTCTATGATTTTATGATTATCTCATATGTTTCATCTAATTTGTTCAGTAGTCGAAAGAATGAATGATACTCCTGTGATACAACCAATGCCAAGTAATTGAACTAAAGGTGAACTAGAAAAGGTTTATTCCTATTGAGGACTTAGCAGTAGGGCAGGGAGAGGTAAGGAAGTGGCTAGAAGACAAATGAAAGCACCTAAAAGGACTAATATCTCCTGCTGAGTGTTCTGATCTGGGGCTGAACCTAGTAGTCATGCATTCATATGTCCTCACTACATCAGCAGATCCCACAGAAAGGAAGGAAGGCAAGAATGAGTTGCAAGACACACTGCTAGCTCTACCAGTAGTTCAATTGGCAGACCTTTGGCCGCCTAGAGAGTTAACATGGCTCATTGTGTTCAACCCAAAAGTACTTCAGTACAGAGCAAGCAAATGATATTCCTGAAGGTGGTCAGCCTTCGTAAGACTGGACTTTTACACAGCGCTCTGTGATCACAGAACCATAGAACCATGGATTGGTTTGGGTTGTAAGGGACCTTAAAGATCTAGCCCTAGTTCCAGCCTCCCTGCCATGGTGATGACATGACTCTTCCTCAGAGTGCATCTTTCCTTAGTAATTTCTATTGTGAGTAAGTAATGCTTTTATACTGTGCAGTGCAGGTTGCTGCTGTATTTTTCAGAAACTGTAGTAAAAAACCCAGTTGTTTACTTGTTATTCCAAAGATATTTGGGAAGTCCTGCTCTCAACGAGAGACTATGCTTACTCTTGGATTTTATCCTGCAGGTGCTGTTGTGGTCAGCTAATAAGGTTTTCGAGGAACTGACGGACATTGAAAGGCAGTTCCATAAGGCTTTTTACACAGTGAGAGCATACCTGAACTGTGACCGGTACTCAGTAGGTCTCCTGGACATGACGAAGCAGAAAGTGAGTGTTACCATGTGTGTTGTACATCTTTCTGCATTGCTGGTAACGACTGTGAGGAGATGTATGGAGGTAACTTTCACTGAAGCAAACAAAGTGTAAGCTAGATTTGAGTCATTATTCCTATTTTGGTCAGCATTTTTTTTTCCCCATTGTACAAATGAAGATCATACAAAAAAGAAAAAAAAAAAAGGAAAATGGAAGAGGTTATCACTGTGCTGGGACTGTTGAAAGAACCAGAGGCTAGGGAGGCAAAAGAAGGGCAAACATGACTGCCCAAGTGTTTTACCAGAAAGTGTGATCAGCATAAAAACTCAGACTCTCAAATACTCTGTGAAATCAAGTTTTACTCAATTTATTACAACAATAAAGGTAACAAACAATCAATAGTAATCAACAACAAGTTAACAGTAACAGATTTAAAGCCAATGTATCTAATCCCTACTACAAGAGAATAAGTATAATAATTAAGAAAGATACATCACCAGTTGTCACATTATCATCATCCAGATCTGCAGTCACTGGAGAGACCCTTTTATTTTTTTTTCTGCAGCAAAGATCTGGAGAGCCTTACAATTGGGAAGTCCTGTGCAGTGCATCCACTTGTAGGGGAGGTCTCCAGCCATCACTGTGAGGGGTCCAGCATATATATTGTTGAATAAACAAATTACATCACCCTTAAAAACATGGAGACTCTGGACAGAGCTGCTTACTGCCTCTCTTTCTCATGTTCTCTGCACCAAAAATAGCATAGCACAATTCCACTGATAATAGCAATGTGAGAAGTTACAGTTAAACACTACACATAAAAATGCAATACTAATAATTCATGGGTCACGTATCTTGCTTTAGACTTGACAATAAGGCCCTGTCACTGCACCATAGAAATCTTGGTCAAAATCTGCAAAATCAGGAAGTCTGTGGATATCAGAAGTAAAGTGAAAGACCATGCTGCAGATATCAAACTCACAGCAAACAAAGCAGCTACCTTCCTCAAGGACTCACCCACATGCATATTATCTTGTCTTTTGCGTGCAATCTGGCTTCATGAAAATAAACTGACAGAAGCTAAATTACTTCTGCAGCTCTCATTCAATTGTTTGCACTTTTGGCAAGTCTTACATGGGGGTTACACAGCATCCTTCTCATAGGAAACCTGCTTCATTCCATGGTCAGGCTGACTGAGGCTATCATGGACTTGGATTTCCAGATTTCCACCATGTTGCCTTTATTGGATGCTAACTGGTGAAGAGATGTATTAGAAGACCTTTAGTGTGCTAAAGACACTTAAAGTAGCCAAGAAAAACAAACAAAACATTCTTTCATTTAGCAAGCTAGTAAGGAGCAGATCAGCCATACTGGTCACACTCTGGAAAATGAAGAACACATAAAATATTTACACAAGTAGTTTGGTCTGAACAAAAGAGTCATTTTCATTGAACAAAATGGCATCCTCTATATAGGCAATATATGACTATATATACAGCCATATAATGCATCTGACACTTCCTAATTTAGATATACCATTATTTTGCCTAGTATTGAATGAGTATTTTTTCATACCTTGTTTACACAGCACAAAACCCAGCATGGTAGAGAAGTGATTACTTTGAGTATCAAGGTAGGACACATTTTTCTACTCTAAAAATACTTCTTCCATTTTAAAACCAGGAATTTTTTGACCTGTGGCCAGTCCTGCTGGGAGAAGTACCCCCTTACTCAGGACCTCGCACCCCAGATGGCAGGGTACGTGAAAATCAGATTTCTTAAATTCCCTCCTCTCTGGCTGAAGTGCCTCACCACTAATTTTAACACTGTTGTTCTTTATATTTGTAGGAAATTGTCTTTTACAAGGTCATTGATTATATACTACATGGAAAAGAAGACATTAAAGTCATACCGTAAGTTCTTGGTTTCTGTATGTTAAATACTGACACAGAGTGTAGTGAAAACCAAGGTTCCCCGTGGTTTAGACATTAATAAGAAGATACACAAAGGACAGATAGAAGACTGTGTAGGAGAGTCAGAATGCAAGTTAGTGCTTTAACTCACGTTCCTGCAGGAGAAAGATTTTTCTGGGGCACTGGTATCCTGACTTGCAAGTCAAGCTCCAAAAGTCACTGCAATCAATAGTTCTTTTTAGACACAGAAGTTAAATTCCTTAACTGGCTGCAATTTTGCCACTTTCCTTACCAGGCAGAGATATTAATCCTTCTTGATGGCTTTCCTGTCTCAGTAGGTGAACACATCTTTTGTTGACATACCTCCTGTCCCAGCTCTGACTCTCACCCCCTCTGCTACTGTCCCAATTTCTCATGGTCACTCCTTCTTCCCTGCCTGTCTTCCAGGTTCGTTATTACACTCTTATCCTACAGTCACAGTTACCATCTTAAGGCTACTTCTGGCCTTCTCTATTCTCTTGACATCAGAGACGACTCCTCTTTGAAAATCACTCGCTCTTCTTGTCAATGAATTTTTCAGAGGAGCCTTGGGTGCCTTGGATAAATGTGGAGTAAGAGGAGTTCCACCAAGTTCTAGTCATAGTACTTTGTCTCAGCAGAAGCGCTGCAAGAAAGGCTCCATTGCTTAGGTACAGCAGCGTGCAAAAGTTCTGGCTGGAAGTAACTCTCAGGCAGCGACTTTCTTTTATCTTTCTTTGTGCTGAAGGTCTGAAACATAGCCCCTACTCCCAGGAATGACTTTTTCTTAACAGTCTGCAGTCTATGATATTTTATGAGTTATTCTGTATGGGTTATTCCTTGAAGGAAAAGAACTTACTATACATGAAAATTTTTTGCCTGCACATGCATGCAACCCTTGAAAGTAATGGGACTGTTTAGTAACTGAGGATGAAACATGTAAATGCAGATTATACAATCAGCTAAATACATTCTGGCTCCATGATCATTCTTCAGTAAACGTGTGTCCTTGATTTCCCTTATGCATTTTTCTTTCATCCAGAAATCCTACCCCAGATCACTGGGCGTTAGTTACTGGACTGCCAACCTATGTGGCCGAAAGTGGATTTGTAAGTACTTAACCTAGGCTCCATCAAGGCTTTCTGAGATTAAGTCAATATTTGTTGCTTTCTCATCAATTCAGGTTTTTGGTTTGATATTTAAACTTCTCATTGACCATATTGTAAAACTTTATCTTTTGTGTGATCTCCTAGATTTGCAACATTATGAACGCTGCTGCAGATGAGATGTTTAACTTTCAGGTACTGTGAAAACTTCCAGGCCCAAAGGATTCAACTTTGTTTGCAGAAATGTAATTTAGAGTCAATATTAGGCATATAAATATTTCTTTAGCTTATAGTCCTGACATAGAATGGGAGTGCTGATATACCCAGAAAACACATTAAGTACATGGTTTCTTTCTGCTTGCTATTTCTTCAAGGAAGGTCCTTTAGACGAATCAGGATGGACTATTAAAAATGTTCTCTCCATGCCAATAGTCAACAAAAAGGAAGAAATTGTTGGTGTTGTCACATTCTATAACAGAAAAGATGGGAAACCATTTGATGAACAGGATGAGACCCTCATGGAGGTACAGTTCCTTGCTGTGGTTGAAAGTAGTGCATACGGTTGAAAGAGGTCACTATTGTTCATTGTGCACCTGCAAAACATCGCACATTGTTTTGTAGCGAAGTAGGGGGGTTTTTTTGCTTATAGAAGTGTTGTGCATCATTTTGAAAGCAAGTATTTGAAATACTTCTTCTTTTTTCAGTTTTGGAAAGCCAGCTGGTTTTGCATCATTTTGTTTCAACATTCTTGGTTTGGACATCTAGGGTGTACTAACACAACTAATTTAACATGATCACTTTCATGACAGCTGGGCAACTCTCTCAAGAAATTACAGGGAAATTGCCTGTGTAGCTAAGATACAAAGAGTGGCCAGCTATTGAATGTACCAAAAGCAGCTGTAATTAAAGAACTTGCTGCTTAGAAAAGCTTCTACACTAGTGTCAGTCCAATACAGGCATTCAGCTCTTGGCATCTGTTAACAATCAGCGTGTCTTGAACACGCTTATCGAACAAAAAGACTGTGAAATAAAAAATCATTTTGAATTGGCAACTGGGAAGGAAATAAATTGAGACTAAACACAGAGTGTAGGTAAATATATGCAAATGGTGATGAGACCACCTAGTTCTCCCTTGACTTGAGAACCATTATGACACCAGCATTTCCACAGGCATGGAGACATTTGCAGCAACACAAAAATAATTTTCCATGAGCTGAACTGAACAGAAGGTCCTCAGACCTCCAGATGTCTAGGCAGATTCAACACCTGGGAAGCTGCTCTGCTGAGGAGCCAGTTGTGGTTGGGAGCAAATGCACAGTTGCACATTGCTAGACTTGTGGCCAATGTGGAGCTTATGTCTCTCTAAAAATATCTCATGCTATTTCTGTGACTTTGAGGAACAGATGTTTTGGTTATTTCACCATTTCTTTCTTTTTCCCTCAAGTCCTTGACACAGTTTCTGGGTTGGTCTGTACTCAACACGGACACATATGATAAGATGAACAAACTGGAGAACAGGAAGGACATTGCTCAGGATATGGTGCTCTACCACGTGAGATGTGACAGAGATGAAATCCAGGAAATTCTGGTAATGCCCCACAATGTGCAGTGCGCCCCTAAGTGTACTGGCCTCGCCCTTGATTTATGTAACAGGTCTTCCATCCCACAGAAGTCCTTGAGCCACAACAGTGTGGAGGCAGCACCTGGGACCCCAGTTACTTCACAGCAGCAGAGCAAGCCTTTCTTTTTACTCTGTGGTCTGCCCTACACATGGACAGGCTGCCACATTGTGTCTGCTGTAATTTCCTCAGCAAAGTCAGATCTGGAGATAAAGTTCATGCAGGTGCTACTTCAGAGCACGGCAATGGTGGTGGAAGAAAAGATTATTTACTCGCCAGAAACTCCTTAGTGCAGGGGAGGTGGGCTTAGAGGGCCCAGCTGGAACACTGGCTCTAGGGGAACAACTAAAGGAAGCACAAACCAAAATATAGGAGAGAAGAACATTTTTACCAGGAAGAATGGATTGAAAGTCTAGAGAAATAAGTAAAGTCCAGGAAGAAAACACAATTTGCATATGGGAGCTGCCTTAGATTTCCCCAAAGCTGCATAGTGCAAAGTCCTGTTGGGGTTCACTTATCAGTTTAACACTTCCGTGCTCTTTGCAGCCAACACGAGAAAAGTTGGGGAAGGAGCCAAGTGAGTGTGAGGAAGAAGAACTGGCAAGCATCCTGGTAAGAGCAATTTAGTGTTGGAATGGACAGCCCTGGTAAACAAATATTGCTTGTAGGTGGGTGGATGTAGGGAACAGTTCCCAGTGTTGGCACACTGGTACAGATTGACAGGGCATCTGGCGAAGTGCAAAGGCAAAGCAGACATTCCCTATTTTGCTGTGTGAGTTTTAGGTTATTACTATCAGGTGGCAGTGAATGCCTTCTCCAGCTCCTGAGGAGACCTGCTCTCTGCCACATTATCTCAAGGAGTTCAAAGTTCACCTCAAAAAACATCAGCCACCTTGACTTATCACACATTTTGTTCTCTGGAGTAACCATGGAAAGCTCTAAGACTTCTCTTCTAAAACCTTAGAAGTTTAGAGTCTCCAAACTATATCATGTCAATAAGGGAAGTACTTAGCAGAATACAAGCGATATTTCCTACACTTGATGAAAAAAGGCTTCCCTGTTCCCCACTAATGGGGTTATAATGAAAAGCTGCTTTTCAGTCTATTTATGTGTTATATTACAAAGGGAACAGTTCCCACCAGTATCATATTGGCAAATTTTTATTAAGCAAAACCCATTCCAGGTGCTTCTAGGGCTGGCATAAGTAGCACAGCAACAAACAGCCCCACCTCTCTTACAGAAAGAAGAACTTCCAGGACCCAACAAGTTTGAAATCTATGAGTTCAGATTCTCCGATTTTGACTGCACCGAGCTAGAGCTGGTGAAGTGTGGCATTCAGATGTACTATGAGCTTGGCGTGGTGAAAAAGTTCCAGATCCCACAGGAGGTAGGAGATGGAAACATGGGTTTGGAACATAAAGCTAGCTTCTCCTACTCTGCAGAGTCTGCTACAGGAGCAGTTTGATATTCCTTCTATATAGATGGGAACTACATAACACCAAAAAAAATTCTCGCACTTGCTGCATCTAATGCCACTTACAGACACAGTATAAAAGCATCACAGGGCAGTGCATGCTTCTGTGCATATTTTGTTTGTTGTGATGTGTTCCCTATCAATTTCAGTGAATATACACAGAAACCCATACTGCTAAGTCCATCTGCTTTTCTTCCCCCTGCAAACACAAACTTGCCTTTAGTTGGTGCAGTTGATGCCAGCTTCCCAAATTCTGGCAACAGGAGTGATGTGACTCTGTGAGAGCAAGGACCCATAGACTCTGGTGTGCAAGTTCAGGCCTTTTGCCACAGTTAAAACCTATATTGGACTTGTGAAACTGGCATTTCAGTGACTCTGCCACTCCCCAAGGTATTTCTCAGCACATCATGTGAGGTTTATTTCCATCTAGTGGTATCTGGAGTTAATTGGAAAGGCAGACTGGGAAGTAGGAGGGAACTGAAGGAAAATGAATTTGCTGAATGGGAATTACTTCAGTGTTTCTTATTTATTTATAGCATGTGATTGGCAAAAAGTATTCAAAATATCTACTCTAACAGCTAATCCCTAGCACAGGTGTGGAAAGGAGGCATTCTTGGCTGCCCCTCTGAGCAGCTGAGATTTTAAAAAATAAATATTCATCCATGAATTTGGTCTCTAATAAGAATAGCTACAAGAATTAGTACACATGGAGAATTAGAATAAAGAAGGGTAAAACCAATTTGTTATTTAATGCCCTATATAGTAATTGCTTAGGTGACATGAGCACTACCCAACTCTGTCTATGGAACCACATCTCTTGAACAAAGATATCAGTATTAGTAAATCACAAGACATGGCAGGGACAAACCTTACAAGTGATAACATAGAGAAACACAGAAATTTAATAAATTCATGAACAGTAGGATAAAATCTCTTTTACTCTGGACATTGTTGTTTCTTTTTTCCCCATAGGTGATTTTCCTTTTCTTTAAAAAAAAAAAAAAAATAAATAAAATAAAAAAAAAAAAAAAAAAAAAAAAAAAAAAAAAAAAAAAAAAAAAGAAAAAAGAAAGAGAGAGAGGTATTAAAAAGCAGAGAGCTGTATTTTAGTGTCCTGTTTAGATCTCCATTAAGCTTCTCACTGTAACAACACCACTAGGGAAGCCTGGTGAAATTACAGCTTCTGATCCCTTTCTGGGGATCTGTACAGATGGTCTGAACCTCATCCATGACTTCTGTACATGGTCTCTATTGCAGAAGCAACAAGCAGTAGCTTCAGCACACAAACTAACCTCCTCTTCCCCAATGTGCAGGTTCTGGTGAGATTTGTGTACTCAGTCAGCAAAGGCTACCGCAAGATAACTTACCACAACTGGCGCCATGGATTCAACGTTGCACAGACCATGTTCACGCTCCTGATGGTAAGGTAAAGCCACACCAGTTAAACCCGTGGCACAGCCTCATTTACAGGAGGTCTTCTGTTGCACCCTGGAGATATGCAGGTCTTCTTCTGGTGTAAGACAAGAGTTTGTCACTCCTAGCACAGGTCCTGCTAAATGAGGTATATGTTTGCCTGAAGTGACAGTCCTTTCATTACTCTTAGAGTTGCAGCAAGTACAGACCAATTAATGGAGTGCTATAATTCTCATAGCACAGATGTGTATAGTGTTGAATAACCTCCAGATTAAATCCTTCTGCAGAGCAGGATATGCAGTCTAGACTTCCCCTCCTCCAACAGCTTCTGAAAGAAGCCAAAGATAGCTGGCTAGGATGGTGACAAACTCACACTTTCCACTTCTAAGCTAGAGTGGAAGCAACATCACATTTTCCATTCCCAGGCTATGGTGGAGATAACTTCATGCTTTGCATTTCCAGACAGGACAGGCACAGGTGTAAGTCTGTCACTTACACTTGTGAAGTGGCAAATGCCATTTCTCACTGGCTATCAGGACAACAGGTGCCCAAACAAGTAAAAAAAAATTTATTAAACTGCTGGTCTGCACTGGGGATAGGCCAGCACCAGGACCCAGTGAAGAGAGTATGGGTCACGCTGCTGACAGCAGAATGATGCCTACCATCCTAGACAGTCTTTTGGGTAATTCAGCTTGGAGACCCTGTTGCCCAGAAAGATACAGGGTCCCTTCATATAGTACCTTGTGTTGCATGACTGAAGGGGTGCTTATGAGAACTCTGATGTCCCTAGAGCACATGGCTGCTACAGCAGCAGGTAGGCATTGAGCAGGTATGTACAGCACACATGCTTACCTGAGTCTGAAACGTTTTATTTCCAGCTGCTTTCCCAGTTTAACCTAAGAGTACCATATATTGCACTTAGTTTCACATGTGTTTTTCTGTTCTGCTGGGGTGTTCCAATGAGGAGATCTCCAGCACAGAGCCGTCACAACTCAGAACCTTTCCTGTCAGAGACACTAACAGACATGCAAATTCTTGCCCTCCAGACTGGCAAGCTAAAGCGTTACTACACAGACCTCGAAGCCCTTGCAATGGTAACTGCTGCTCTGTGCCATGATATTGACCACAGGGGAACCAACAACCTTTACCAAATGAAGTAAGCACTTTCCCACCTTCCTACCACTTGAAACCATTTACTTTTGCTCTTGCATGGAGTGGGATTAGACAGTGATCACATCAAATTGCAGTACAGCTCTGTTTTATACACAGGGGTAACAACCTTATTTTGCCCATATCCTTGCTTTACAGCTTGAAACAGCATTTGGGTTTATGTTCAGGCCAATGGAGAAATTAAAGTTTTGCAGCACTCTCCGGGGCTTTACTTACCCCCTGGCAAAGCTCCTTTTGTTAAAGCAACAGCCTGCAGGGTGTAACGAGTACAGCACAAGGATTTAGGATCCTGCATCATAGGAGACTCAGGATGCTACCAGGAGCATCTTGGACAGAAGAAGCCTACTTTTTGCTGGAAGTTATCTATGGAGAAAGCAATATACGTGGCACTGCCCTTGCTACCTGCAGATGAGTATGAGGGTCATGCTCTCTGTAGGTAGCTATTAGCTACAGAAAAACAGTTGGATTATTTTATTGACTAGTCAAGCCTCTTTTGGTCAATTAAAGCATTGCCAAATCACAGCTTTTCTGCAATGCTTGCTGGTAATACTGTCTTACTGTTTTCTGGAGCTTTGAAAAAATGTAAGTGAAGGTGTCTGCTGTTTTGTATACAAGAGGGTCTTGCTTTTTACCTAGGAAATTGTCCAAAGACTGCTACTTTTTCTGTTCTTATTACTAGATGTCAAAATGTAGTTATTCAGGAAGTAAATAAGCTTACTACACCAAATAATAAAAGTTCAGTCCTAAACAATATTTTGGGTGAAATTTGTAGCTGGAAGATTGTTTTATACAGTGCTAAAATAGTTGCAAGCAGTGTCAGAGAACTCTCTTACTAGTCTGAAATGATTAACTATTAAAAATATTACATTTAAGACTTTCAAAATTAGTTGAAATTGTGTGTAATAAAATTAAATATAAAAAGGGACATTTCTTTTTATATTTAAGTGCTGCACTAACATCTTTAATTTTTGTTTATGTAACCAGATCTCAAAATCCTTTAGCTAAACTTCATGGATCCTCAATTTTAGAGAGACATCACTTGGAATTTGGAAAATTCTTGCTCTCTGAAGAGGTTGGTAATGAATTTTAATGCAGGGACACAAAGTTTTTCAGCAAAAAGAGTGCTTGGAACAGTATCTTCCTCTGGTCTCTATACATGAGGAACTGCAGCTGCCTCACTCTGACATGCTGTCTTCAGAAACCATATCATTATCCCCAAAGAAATATGTTAAATACAGAACTGTTCTCCTGTAATCCAGCCAGCGCTGACCCTTCCCTTGCTAACTTAATTTCAGGGAAATGCACACTATGGCCAGGCTCTGGGCACACAATGTGTTTCAAGTTTCAGGACACTGACTTTGCTCATTGAACAAAAAGCAACTCAAGGCATCAACGTACGGGCTCACAACCCTTGTACCTTGGAGGAGAAAGCTGAAGCTATTGCTGAAGTTATATTTGCCAGTGAGCACTTTTAGCTCACTAAAGGGGAGAAAGGAAGATGGCTAGCAACTCACAATAACACAGTGGTCGGATTCTGTAGCTCCTTTTCCTTTGTTTCAGTCACTGAATATCTGTCAGAACCTCAACCGCAGACAGCATGAGCACATGATTCACCTTATGGAAATCGCCATCATAGCAACAGACCTGGCACTCTACTTCAAGTAAGTCAGTCATATACACTGTGTGCAAAATGCAGAAAGCAGCTTGTACCTTACAAAGGCAAAATGTGATTATTTGCTCTGAGAACCATACCCACGCAGCAATCCACTTCACAACACTGCCTCTGTGAGGCTACCTTAACATTGACATCAGAACTGGTGGGGCAAACTCAAATAATTACAACTAATTTTTACTCACTAGATCACTTTTGTGACTTTTTAACCTTCTATTTGCAACAAAGAAGTGCTATGCGATCCTCTAATGGAAAGGGATGTCTTTTTTTTTTTTTAAAACCTAGCACTTCAGCAGTAAAAATACTCACATATGGCAAACGGCCTGGACAAGGCTACATTAACTTCTCTGGGAGATCAGCACAACCCAAATAACAAGTGGTCCATTATAGGTGAATATCCAGTTCATAGGCAATTTCACACCCAAAAGCCAAAATTGCCAGATATCTTGGAGCAGCATCCACTGAATTCCTAGGATAAAAGGCTGGAAGTCAGCAATACATGACTTCCTAAAGAGCAAGGAGCTTTCAAAATGCACTTTCAAAATAGAGTGCTGAGACCACAGACTGCTTCTGTGTTTTGCACCAAAGAATGACTATGAAAAATATGAACAATCCACAACAGAGGAATACGAGGAAGGGTGTGATATCCAGTCCTCTTACTCCAGAGGCAGAATGGCTATATGGGAATAGATACCCACTTCCCTACCAGGTGAGAACAAGCCAGTCTTTGCTGTCCTTGGTCCATAGTCTGTAAACAAAGGCTTGGGTGAGATTAGACCCAGGCAAAATTATATGGACATAACATGTACGTGAGTAGCTTTGTGGATCTGACCTAAAATATATTCTCTAATAGTGTTGAAACAGCAGATTTTTCAGATTTCATACTTCTCAAAATATGTCTGTGTTATATACAAATCCCTGCCCAGAATTTGCTACTTATATTTAGGTATATAAATAAGGTTGACAAGGTTGGACTAAGGATGTAAAGCCAGGCAGCTTCACAAGCCTGCAGACAGCTCTAGGTTTCCATAGTCTGCCTAACATTCAGGGGGAAATTCTTGTGTTGCCTACAAAGATGGAGGCATTTCTCAGATGAAATAATTTGCAGCAGAACATTCCTGATCATGTCGCACTAGTACACTTACTTTTAAATAATTTACCACAGTCTCCTCTGCTTAAGAGAAGAAGGTGATGTTGCTTAGTTTTGTTGGGGGCTTCCTTGAGGACCTAAACATCATGACAGCAACTATTGGAAAGCCTTTTGGAAGGGCTGTCAATACCAGGATCATTCATTGTTAACACAATTTTTTACCTTATTTGGGAACTTTTTCTTTTTTATTTTTTGCCTCAAAGAAAGAGAACAATGTTTCAGAAGATCGTTGATGAATCTAAGACCTATGATAGTTCAACTGCATGGACTGAATACCTGTCTCTGGAGACAACAAAGAAAGAGGTTGTCATGTGAGTAGTCAGTGCTGGAAAGGGTTGTGGTCACCTGATGAAAGCTCCAGAATATGCCTTGTGCATCACTGTCCACTCAAATCTGATATTCTGGAAAAACAAGGAAAGCATACGTCTTGGAGTGTCCTTCTGACCATAGACTCCTAAGGAGATGCAGAATCTGTTCTGGCTGTGTACCTGACAAGACCTCTTTGTAGGTCACAAACAGGAGAAGACTGCAGTAGCAAATTAGAGGTATCCACTCCATTACATGTTCTTCCCAGTAGCAAACAAGCTGAATAGCATAATGCTGTTGTTTTGGCAGGACAGATGTTATACAGGGTGCTCTGACCTGCCAGTGAATTGCATCCACAGTGTTACTGCAGACTGCACTGCTAAACCTCCATGAGAGGACCAGACTTGTTACTCCAATGTCAACAAGTTCAGCCCAGCAGTGACTAAAGCAGAAAAAATTCTAGCTCCAGAAGCAAGCAGCTTCCTAACACAAATCCATTTTAATAAGGAGAGCAATTCTCAATGGGTGTCCCAGTCAGAGCCAAGGCTGTTGCAGCAACCTGTCATTCATAAAAGCAGGAACTTGGGGAGACTTGACACAGTGTTTGGGTAGAAGCACCCTGAGCCTGCAAGAGGTAAAATGTAGGCTATAGAGAAGAAGCTAATGTCTTTCCTGTTTTTAGGGCAATGATGATGACTGCTTGTGATTTGTCAGCAATCACAAAGCCTTGGGAAGTCCAGAGTAAGGTCAGGCGCTTGATATACTATTATATTTCTCTAGCTTATACATTAATGTAATGGAATTCCCTAATCTGCCTAGAAGGTGAATCGAAAGTTTGCTACCAGCACTACCAAAAGGAAATTAGAGTAATGGTTTTGATTGTAGTTCTGAATTCTGTAGAAAAGTACCCTAAGTATTTAGCCTCTTGGGTGACAGAGATTTTTAACATGTAATACATGGGTTGGGTTTTTTCCAGCAATACCTGTTGTTTCATTAGTTACTTGATGCCCTTTAGGACTTCCTTCCTGAACTGTACTCGAGCAATTGCTAAAGTAAGAAATATTAGAATTTAAAAAGATAAAAGAAATAAACCCCACCTTTCTGTTCAGCATGAAGAAAGGATAACTATGGGACTCATAATAGGCAGCCACAACTGTGACCAAGAGGTAAATCCTTGAGAGGGACATCCTGAAAACATTTCTTAATAGATGAACAGTGTACCAATGAGCTCCAGTAAAATAAGGTTGTTGAGCTATCACTACACGGGTACAATTCCCTTGCAACTGCTGCCCTTCCGAGGAGAAAGGCTGGGGTTGGGTGTGGACATGAAGTGACAGAGGGGCTAGAAGTGAGATTTTCTTAATGGTGGAGACCTAAAGTGCATCAAGTTATGAAGCTGAGGTCAGAGTTAACTTCTCTTTTTTCCTCCTTGGCAATGTAGGTAGCTCTCCTGGTAGCAGCTGAGTTCTGGGAGCAAGGAGACCTAGAAATAAGTGTCCTTCAGCAACAGCCTATTGTAAGTACCATGCAAGAGCCAGACAGTTCAGTTCAGACAGCAAGTCTCAGCAGAAACTTAGTACAAGCAACACTGTTTTGAGTCTTCCTGAAATCACCATGCCTGCCAAAATCATTGGAAAAGAAGGTATGCAGCTGGGAAAGACCTTCTATGACAGAGCCTCTTAGATGATTCTCAGTGGCTGTGAACTAGCAAGGAGTGACTGTTCCCCTGGAGACTTTCTGATAATCCCGTATACATAAACGGAAAATTAAATATATACATCATAGAGGAAAACAGTGTTTCCAAAAAAAAAGAGGAAATGCTACAAACTTCATAGAGTACATAAATTATTTCTGATAAATGGACATATATTAAAGCAGTGTTTCTTAATATATTCTTTCTGCTATATAACAAATGCTTAACTTAGGCATTGAAAGAGACAAAGATAATGTCCTGATGCAACCTCCACCTTTGTGGTTTGGGTTTTCTTAAAGTAGACTTTCACGCACCCCACCTACC
Organism: Piaya cayana; assembly: GCA_013389865.1. Taxonomy (NCBI): domain Eukaryota; kingdom Metazoa; phylum Chordata; class Aves; order Cuculiformes; family Coccyzidae; genus Piaya; species Piaya cayana. The sequence goes on along the minus strand of WAAB01021070.1, from coordinate 94,840 downwards.
CACAGAGGTATCACATATGATACAGTAAGCAACAAGGCCTTATAAGAGTACTGTTTAATATTCAGTTATGTTTTAGAGAACTGCAACTCTCCTTAGCACTTTATAAGATGAACCTTTTCGCAGGCATCTGGTTGCAAGGAAAAAGCTGTCCTCTTCCCCATTCACAGGCACTGAAAGAGCTGCCTAAAAATTCTGCTAAAATGTCAAAGGAAATAAGCCCACTTAATTCCTCTGCAGTGGAGGAAGAGGGCAGTAATGGACAGCCTTTAGGGAGAGCATAGAATTACCAGGCTGACACAACGTGGCAGTTTTGGGGAAAAAACAGGGGTGTGTTCTTCAATGAAGTATTCTCACAAATCATGGTGAACTTGTGTCTTCCCACAGCCCATGATGGACCGGAGGAAAGCTGCTGAGCTTCCAAAGCTTCAAGTTGGTTTCATCGACTTTGTGTGCACATTTGTCTATAAGGTAAGCAAAGTGCACCCTGGCACATCCCATTCTTCTCAATAGGGGTCCAAATCCCAGGTGAGTGAGTCCTGTTGCAGCAACTCATGGGTAGATGGATAGGTAAAGGAGACAACAGTGGTTCCTCTCTGAGGCATTGCAGCATGGTCTCTCTTTGTGTAGTTAATGCTTTTCCTGCATAAGCCAGACTCACACCAGGGGAGGTGTTAGGGTCTGTTCTGGGGTATAATGGACAAGCACTAAGGCTGCAGTCCATTGCGCTGACAGGTGTGTTTCGGTTAGGAATTTTCCCGTTTCCATGAGGAAATACAGCCTATGCTTGATGGGCTGCTGAACAACAGAAATGAATGGAAGACCCGTGCTGATGAGTATGATGCAAAAATGAAAGCACTGGAGGAAGAGAAGAAAAAAGAGGAAGAGAAGATGGCTGCAAAGAAAGGTCAGAAAAAAATACTTAGATTTTCATTCCTGAATCAAAAACATACTTATGCAATACTCGCTCTGATCTGCAGGAAGCTTTGCTGACATGGCAGAGTCAGATGTCCAAAACAAGTTTTCTTCCACTTGCTCCACTGGAAAGGTTAAAGACACCTGGTCTTCAAAACTGGCACCATGACAAGCTGTCGAAGTAAACTACCTGCTTAAATGCCCAGGAGGAGCCAGTGGCTGAGAAACTAGTGACATTACATTCAGCATGAACACCCATGCAGTTAGGGACAGCAGAAAGTCCTTTGTAGTATATGTATGTCCATGGAAAAGAGCAGAGAGACATTCCTTTGTACATGGGAGCTGTGACTAAAATGCTATCCAAAAGGTCATAAAGCAGAATGAGTGAAGGAAAGCTATCACACTGCTAGGGAGAAGTCTTGAGGAGATACAGTTCATCCCATTTCTAGCCGCGATTAAGTTCTACCTGGAAACAGACATTAGAAGTAATAACAAGTAGGAATTTATTTTGGTAAAGTCAGTGACCAAATTCTGCGGGCCCAGCCTGGGTAGCACTGAAATCTGTCAACTGCAGTGAGCATTGGGTGAAAGCTTGTTTGGTAGCCTGAGGATCTGTTTGACTCTCAGAAAGATGGAAGCAGAAGGCTCTTCTGGTCTTTCCCAAGCATCTGAGCAAACTCTTGTCAGAACTTGGTGCTTCCATTCCACAGAGTCTGCATCTGAAGTCTCCTTTTGTTCCAAACTGGACCAAAATTGGGTTGAGACCAAAGGCATGAGGTTTAACACAGCCAAATGCTGGATCCTGCACTTGAGGCACAACAACCCTATGCAGAGCTACAGACTAGGAGAAGTCTGGCTAGAAAGCTGCCTGGAGGAGAGGGACCTGGGGGTGTTGATTGACAGCTGACTGAACATGAGCCAGCAGTGGCCCAGGTGGCCAAGAAGGCCAATGGCATTTTGGCTTGTATCAGAAATGGTGTGACCAGCAGGTCTAGGGAGGTTATTCTCCCTCTGTACTCGGCACTGGTGNGACATCAGGAAAACGCTGCACAGGGAGGTGGAGGTGGTTGAGTCTCCTTCCCTGAAGGTGTTTAAAGAATGGGTGGATGAAGCACTGAGGGACATGGTTTAGTATTTGGTAGGAATGGTTGGACTCGATGATCCAGTGGGTCCTTTCTAATCTAGTGATTCTATGATTCTATGAAAATCCCAACAGCCCATGTGGGTAGATGTTCCTCAAGTGACACAGTTTAGAAATTATTAGAGCTTTCCAAATGTCTTATGGCCCTCTAATTCATAGTAATTAACCTAAAATATAAAACATAAGCACTTTAGCTATGATATGGAAAATTTCTGAAGAATTATTTCCTAACTAAGAAATCAGTGTTTAAGTGAGGAAGGTTTCTATTGTCTACAAAACACTTTTTCAAAGGCCTTACATGTATGATTACTCACAGGTACTATAGGTACAACCTACATAGATCACTGAATAAATTAAAAGTACTAAAAAAACTCCCATAATGGCTGAGAGGAATATTTATGACTGTACCTCTAATTTTGTGTTTCTTTTTATACAGCAGATGGTATAACCTGTAATGGAGGAACAGCTCCAGCTTCCAAAACTTGTAGCATACTCTAGAGATGTTATCAAGGCAGTATATGCCACCCAAAATGAGAATGCCCAGGCTTTTTAAGAAAAAAAAAACCCCAAAACTACTCCCCCCAAAATCACGGCATACAAACATATTCTTGATTGAACTGTTCTGCTACCTTAATTAGGCTTATGACCAGCCAGGGAAGGGCTAGATCTTGTTTGCCTTAATTGCATCTCTTCCTGATGGTGAGGAGCCCGTTCTGTCCTGTCTCTTGCTCAATGTAATGCACCTGATATCAGATGGCATGTGGCAACATTTGGCCTGATAAATCAGGTTGCATGACTACAGAAGAGCAGTTCTCCAGCACAGAAACACTGCTTATCCCAAAGCAGATGGAGCATGTTGGATTCATTATCCTGCTCCACACAAACCCATGTGATTGACATGCAACCATAGTGTACAGAGTAGGAAAACTGAAGAGACAAATTTATCATATCTAACCCTGTACCTGTTAGGATATCAGAAAGAAATCTGTGGGTGGGGAAAAAGCATGAAAATTGACCATAGTAAAACTTTAAACTGCTCTAAAGCATTACAATTCCATGTGAACACAACACACACACCCCCCCCAAATCCACTCACAGAGATGATAGTTCTGTACTTACTAGAATTTGGATAGGTTGCTGCTCTCTAGAACAAGGAGTTTACATGGAAACATGGAGCAACACCCAGTAGCTGCCATCTTCACAAGCAGGATCCACGCTGTGCGTTGAGGCTTCACTCTGTAATACACAACTGTAAGACAACAGTTATCCGTTACACTTCCAGTTACCCAAACAACCAGAATTATGGCATCTTCTAAATTTATTCTGTTTTGCCTCATAATGCCAATGTTATTTAACACAGTCCTCTCATATCAGTACCAACCGTTCTTCCTTTCCTCCTTTTGTTATGAGATGTCTGGTTTTAACTTCTGCTCCAGACTTTGAAACACTGTTGACTGTATTATTGTATTTCACATAAAAGTTAGTTTTCATATTTATTTCTGCAGCCATATTAGGACATTCAATTACACTTGTGTACTAGTAGAGACACCCTTCTCTGCTCCCTCCCTCCTCTCTCTCTCTTTCTCTTTTTTTTTTAAGTGTTTGGAAATTTATTTTGCTGGGGATTTTCTTCTTCTTCTGTCACTCCTGCTACCTTCAGTGCTTTCACCCTTCACTATCTTGTTTTGCGTTACAAAAATACTGCAATTAAAAGAAAAAATAGAGCCATGATTGTACTGGGTGATCATTTATTCACATATTAGTAGGCAAGATGTAATCCTCTACCACAATACAGCAGCAAACTGTCCTTCAGGGAAATACAGAAACTTGTCCACTTGCGTGAAAGCTAAATATGCTACTTGTAATCACTTCATGCTGCCTGCCTCAGTTTTGTTAAGAACTATATAGGAGGATTTCTTCATACAGCAAAGTCAAACAAGCCTTTTTTTCAGCAGGAAAAACGCCACAAGATTATCGTAGATCATCACAAGCCACTGTACACTTAAATGCTGAGAAAAGCTCCTTATGTCCTCAAATGTTTTCTCGAAAATCAAACCAGGAGGCCAACCTTCCTGCTCCCTGTGCCCAACATGAGGTGCTCGGAGTGCCACAGGATGCTCCAGTAGGGCTTCTGACACAAGGAACACAGAGTGCCTGCCCGCCCAGCACACCAAACAGTGCTGGTAGGACTTGGGGGTGTGGGTGGAGGAGGTTGTTTCTTAAGGGTTGCCCGTTTTCATGGGAGCAGGAAGATCTCCAAGACTTCCTTCTGCAACGGTACGGCAGCCCAGGAGGCCCGAGGCAGCAGAGATCCATGTATGTGCACCACAGGAAGCTGTGCTCCACCAATGGGAACAGAGCTTCCCCTTCCTGCTCCACTTTATGCTGACTCTCAAGGTAGGACATGCAGCTCTCTGTAGGTCATTTCTGCAGGTTGGTGGCTGCATGTCCAAGCTGCTCTGCTGCTGACTCTCATGTCACTGTGAGAAGGCACATGCAGCAGTCTGAGAGCGGTAAGAGATACAGCAAGCTGAGACTTTTACTTCCCCCTTGTATTTTACCTCTTTCTGATAGGATATATTCTGTAGAAAAAGCATTTTCCCCTGCAACGTAATCTCAGGGGCTGCAACAGTTCTTGCCTATCTTCTGCACAGAAGTTGCATCACTGTGGGAGAGTCACTGGTAGCTGTTTTGAAGGGGAACAGGCAGCAGAAGTGATCCTTCCAGGTCCACATGCAAGCAGCTGTTGAAGTGCTAGCGTTAATGAAGCTGAGAGAAGGTGCAGGGTGGGGTGAAAGGAACAGAGAGACAATGTAGAGCTTCAGTCTGAGATTATTCAGCAATAAACTGCAGGCAGCACCTGTCATTCATCCATAGTGCCCTGGGACAAGCCATAATCCCAAACCTCCTGGGCTGGCTCATGTAGGCATGGATGCTAGGCTGGCATTAATGGAACAATGCAATGCCCAACACAGGGAGCTGGCGGGAAGAAATTCTTCCCACACATGCAGAGATCTTGTGATGCTCCATCTGCTACTCTCATCTGACACACAGAGCATGTACAGCCCTGAGTTTAGAGTAGCCTCCTCTTCCCTTCTGCCCCTCGCTGTGGTTCCTTTCCACTGGACATACTAGTCCCTTAGATCCAGATGAAACCTGGTATGGCTCCTACCTGCAGTGGTCCCCTTGGCAGCTGGCTGCCTAGGCTTATTGGGCATGGAGAAGGGAAGTATGGGGAAACAAATTTTCCAGCATTTTCCCAGCCCTGGGAGCAGAGTGATGTCATTTCAACACAATTCACGAGTGCTCCTGATCAGCTTTGTGCTGACTGCTGTGTTTAGCTCTGCTTCTGCCATTATTGCCTGTACCTCACTGAAGTATTTTCATCTCTGGCTTGATACAGCTCTCAAGTCCAGTGGGAGATGAAAGATGGTCTGTTAAAATTTAATTATCCTACTGGAAAAGGTAATGCGTACAGACCTCCATTCTTGGTATTAAAGGTGCAGGTAGGGAAGTAGGGATATTGATATCAGGGCAGGGGACATTTTCTCAAAGAGGAGCTCAGGGGCTGAAAGTAAATTTTCCCTCTGGTGCAGGAGGAAGGTCTTGCCTGAGCAAGTGCTGTAGCTGGGTCATCATCCCACATGGTAGGACAAGCTGACTCAAGACAGGACCCCTTTGCTCTGCTACTGAAAAAAAAGAGCATGTGGGTGCACTTCAGCTCAGCTGTCCCTTCTGCTGGAACCTGTCAGCGGGCTCTGAATAGAAGTGGCTGACCTGGCACTGACAAGAGATGCAGAAGCAGGCGTGAGGTCTCTTCAACTGGCAGAGCTGTGAGGGTGGCAGTTTGTGCAGGGAGGGAGAAAAAAATCTGCCAGAAAGAGTGGAAACGGTGGTTGTGTCTTTAGCCACCTCTCATGGATTTGGGAAAAGTTCTGTCTTTTCCCAGCTAGCCACGGTCAGCACTTCAGCTGCCGTTCCGAGCAATTCAATCAAAAAATACCAACTGAAGTGTTCCAAGTACTTTATTGATAGAGTAGCATGCAGAGATCATCAACCACAGAACAGTTCAGAGCCTTGCCACGTTATTTCCATGCATGAAATTAAGATCCAATCTTTTGTTCATTTCAATATGGACTCTTCACTCGCTAGAAGGGAAGAAAAAACACAGTTACAACTACTAGTCACTCCCATACAGTACTAAAACGTGCGAAGCATTAGTGAGAGTGAAGGCTACCTCTAAGTATGCCATTTCTTTCTAGCTAGTTTCTGGTTCCCACTTCTGCTTGTTAAACAGAAGTATATTTCATTGCTTTGGGGTAAAGGAATTTTTTGGCTTACTCATCAGTAAATGGAGTTTTCTGTACTGACGGTTCAAATTAGTCCAGAAAAAGCTATCATTCCAGACATGTTCAGCTATATCCATCTTAAAAGAACAATCTCCAACAGGAACACTGTACTGAATAAGGTTTCAACAATTGGAAAACTACACTAAAACCACTGCTGGGAAAGCAGATATGTCATATGTGTGACACTTAAACAGATTAAACATTCTGAAGAAATAACATAATTCCATTATTAAGTGGCATAGCAACACCCCAGTATAGCCTTTATCTCCAAAATTAAGGAAGCTGTGGTTAAACTAGAAATCATTTAAAGGACCTGTTTACTTAGTCCATGACCAGTGAAGACTATATATTTGAGATGGTAAAACAGCTGTGCAAAATAGCTTTACATCTCATTAGTAACACAATTCACTGCCTTACACATTTGATTTTACATCCTCCATTAGAAATGCACAGGGGAACCAAGAAATAATCATCAGGATAACAGACAGTACTCTGCAGCAGGCATGCTATAAGGTGGAAGGCAATGAGAGAAGAGCAGCAGCTCTAAACCCAGCTGACCACTTTCAGTATATTGTTTTCACATTACAGGTACAACAAATAAAGCTGACCTCTAACCCTATACTAGTAATACCAGTTAAGATTTTGAGATGCAATCACAGGCAGTTGTCTACAACTTCCAGTTTTGATAATGCGTCAAATTTGTGAAGTTTCTGTACTGCATGGAGAAAAGTGATCACAGGTTTGCTGCATCCAGCTGAATAAGGGACACCCAAGTACTGTTAAGATACAGGTCCAGTTATTTATTAGAAATTAATCAAAAGCTTTTAGCAGTCTGTTTTCTCAGCAGAAATTAAAGTAGTCATTTAGCAAGTCCTGCTCAGGTGGAAAAGCTTTTTAACTCTCCTTCTACTGATGATTACATTAGGAAAAACATCTTGAACAGCAGCACCATTTACTCTTCACATAACCCTACCCACTACTCTATTGATGCACAAGGGTCTGCAGCCCACCGAGCATAAGTCTGGATTTTCTCCAAGAAACACTGCAGTAAAAAGGTATTCCATTCACAAGTCTGTATGTGCACTCTCTACGTGTATTCCACCTTTATGGGCACCCTGGCATGGGATGCATAAATTAAACAGAGGAACTACCTTCTGCAAGTTCTTTTGCAATCCGCTCAAGTTCCTCACGTTTCTTTTTCTCTTCAGCTTCTATTCTTCTTTCTTCCTCAGCAATAGGCTTTAGGTAGTCTGCCAGTAACACATTTGCTTTAAAACACGACGTCCAGAACCCAGTAGAAAGCTCTGCACCCACCAGCTCACAAAAAACACAGGCCAATATGCGACTTAAAGCCCAAGAGAGTGGGTCTGTGTGGGGCGGCTCAGCTGGGTTGGGGCAGCTTGCAGGAACTTGTGGCGGGGCAGCAGGGCTGGGAAGGTCGGTGCGGGGCCGGCAGGGGGCAGTGGGGCCAGTGCGGAGCAGCTCCCATGGGTTCGGTGCGGGGTCGGTGAGGGGTAGGAGGGCCGGGGCCGCTCCCCCGGGGCGGGGCGAGGGCGGGGCCGGGTGAAGGTGCCCTTGCGGGCCGCGCCGCGCACTCACCGTATCGCTTCTTCCCGTAGATCATCCCCACCAGCAGCGCCGAGTACCGCGTGAACTGCAGGGGCACAGACAAGGGCGCGCCTTTGGCTCACTCCGCACCCGCCCCGCTGTCTCCCCCCGCCCGTCCCGCTCCCCCTACCGCTCGCGAACCCCCATCCCGCGCCGAGGACAGCGCGAGGCCCTTGCGAGGCCCGCGCGGAGCCGCCGCCACGCTCACCTTGATGAGGGGCGAGACCTGCACCGGCGGCACCATCCTGGCAGCATGCGCGCGGCGGCCGGAAGTGACGCAGGCGGCCCCGTGCCGCGCGGGGAGGGGCGGGGCCAGAGGGGAGGTGGAGCATCCTGCTCCTCTGCGCTTCCTGCGGGGCCTTATTGGGCGCGTCGTGTGCAGTGTTGGATCGTTCAGTATCACGGGGATGTGGAGCTGTTGGAGCGGGGCCAGAGGAGGCTGCAAGGATGGTCAGAGGGCTAGAACACCTCCCATACTAGGCCGGGCTTGTTCAGCCTAGAGAAGACAAGGCTCCAAGGAGACTTTATAGTGACCTAGTTCCTGAAAGGGCTACAGGAAAGCTGGGGAGGGACTGGGCACAAAGGCTTGAAGGACAAGGGCAATGGGTATAAACTGGAGAGGGGCAGATTTAGGTTAGGCATACAGAGGAATTTATTCACCCTGAGGGCGGTGAGGCACAGGCACAAGTTGCCCAGGGAAGCTGTGGCTGCCCCATCCCTGGAGGTGTTCAAGGCCAGGTTGGATGGGGCCTTGGGCAGCCTGATCTGGTGAGAGGTGTCCCTGCCCATGGCAGGGGATTGGACTAGCTTTAAGGTCCCTTCTAACCCAAACTTTATTCTATGATTTTACAAAGTCAGGGCATGATGCTTCCTAACAGTGAAGGCTTTGCAGAATGAACACACATCTCTTGTGAGGTGTTTGCTTGTGGCCTGGTAGGGGATATAGTTTGCTCGTGGCAGCCAAATTGAAGCCTTCATTTGCTGCTGAAGTTGTACCTGCATCTCCATTATTGCTGTTTAACAGGCTTAGGTTATGTAGTAATATTTTCAGAAATGACTACTAATATTACAGCAGATCAACATAATGCATTGCAGTAGTGTACAGCTGCTCAGCAGAATGACAGCTTTTAAGACTAGATGCATCTGTTGTTGTTCCTAGGTCATTTTGCCATACTGTGTGGTACTCTTCTGGTGTGCTAATGCACTGCATTCCAAAATAAGCCAAAGGCAAACAAAGTACTTCCAAAGGGGGAGTACTTCTTTGCTTAGTTTAGGTGAAGGAAGAGATTATTTGTTATGTTACTAACCTATTATATACTTGAATATTATGTATAGGGTTTGTGATTTGAAAACTAAAATAGAGGATTATCTCCAATAATAACATTTAGCTAGCCTGTGCCTCAATACTTGCACTTTACATAAGGTACTTTAACAAGGCTGCAGTTAGAAAGAAAAGAATGTGATTGTGTCTCGTTAAGCCAGATAACAAGGACTAGTGCAATGATAAGAACCACCTAGGTTCTGATGCAACTTTGACGAGCTGCCGAAGGAGTCTAAGAGCATGTGCAAGAGGGAGAGTTGAAAAGTTCACGGTGAAGAAGACTGTGAACCTTCCTCCAAAAGCCCCTAGCCCAAGACCCCCAGAGGTCAGGGCATGTGCACCAAACGGAGGGAACTAACATAGATAAATTCTGAGAACTGATTATAATAGACACACCTGTTCCAGGAAAAGCGATGAATATGTACGCTTTGACTGTAATACAGCCTTTGTTAATTGTGCTGGAAGTTGCACGCACAGTAGGTGGAGCAATCCCCTGCATGCCTGGTATCGCATTAAAGGCTACCTTAATAATCAAATTGACATTCATTATTAAGTCTGGCTTTTCACAGCACCACCAGGTTAGATGGGGACTTTGGCAGCCTGGTCAAGTGGGACATGTCCCTGCCTTTTGCAGGGAAATTGGAATTATATGATCTTTATGGTCCCTTCCAACCCAAACCATTCCATGATTCTTCAGTGACACACAGTACAGATGTTTCAGTCTGACACAGCAGGCACCTTGTACTGCAAGCTGTAATGCTGACACCATCACACATGGAGAAAAAAAGGGAGTAAATGATACCATGTATTTACTTGCAATAAAATTCGAAATTATAAGCACTGAGAGATGTGTGATTTCTTTTCACAACAAAAACATTTGCCTTTGTGCCCCATTCCACAGTAGCAAACAAATAGGTCATGGTTACCTGACAGTCTCAAGTAACCCCACAGATTAACGAGCCAAAAGCTGTAAGCCAAGCTCGTACAGTGAATTTAAGCTTTGCACACTACTATTAAGTACCCTCACACTGAAAAGCAATCAAACTGATCAAGTCCAAAATTCCTGGTGGCTGACATTGTTTTACTGAAAAATCCAAATGCAAGAGCTGATGCCAAACAACAGCTTCCGCTATCTCTGCTCCAAGCTTGAGTCATCACAAGAAACAGCTTCCTGGTAAGTTTTAAGAGAAATTTAATTTTCAAATAAAATGGGCAACAGTTGTAAATTACTTACAACATAGTGATTAAACACAAATCTTATCTCTGTAAAGAACTCCAGCTGCTACTGTTGCTTCTCCAAAGTAAATTAAGAGCTCTGTACATTCATCATTATTCTGAAGGCTCCAAACTGAAACTGCATCTTTTATCATCTTTAACAAAACTTTTTAGCTAGCATTACTTGTTATGGAAGGCAAAGATAACACTGCTGCAAGTGGCTGTTATCATCTTTTAGTGTCTTGAATAGATTAATCTTGACCACAAACCCATTAACAAAGCCAACCGGTCTGAACAAAACAAAACAGATTTCGTTATGGAATCCAGTTGTGAACAACAGATTTCTCAAATACCCTCCCACCCACAACCATATTTTGTCCAATTTGACCTATTCCACTTAGTAGGCAGTTGTTCCCGATTGAAATTTTTTGCCCATAGAACAGGTACTAACAATGTTTAGTTTTACAGAACCGTTTTACATCAATTTTACTTTCAGGACATCTATTTAAAAGTATTATTTTGGCAAAGCAGCAGCCTCCTGGACTTCAGAAAACGGAGGTGATTGGTGAGAGCATATGCAGCATACTGTATCCAGCTCTCCTCCTCAGAGTACAGGATATACATGGACATTCTAAGGTAAATCTGCCAGAGGGCAATGGAGATGATGAAAGGACTGGTGCATATCTCATGCAAGTAGAGACTGATGGTGTTAGGACTATGCAGCCCAGAGAGGAAGGATTGGGGGGGGGGGGGGGGGGGGGGGAGTTTTTTTAATGTTTGTGAAAATTTGGGGGGGGAAAAGAAAGACTTAGGTAAACTCTTTTTAA
>WAAB01021070.1:40214-83414 GCA_013389865.1 Piaya cayana | reverse complement strand
GGGTGGCGGGGGGTGTGGGGGGGGGGTGTGGGGTGGTGGGTGTGGTAATTTTATCAATGTTTGTGAATATTTGAAGGGGAGAAGCAAAGACTGAGTCAGACTCTTTTTAATGGTGCCCAGGATGAAAAGCAACGGGCTTGAACTGAAATACAGGAAATTTCTTTTAAATGGAAAAGAACCTTTTTTTTTTAATCTAAGGGAGATAGGATACTAAAAAAATTTTACCTGTTGAGTGGTTCATGGTGTTGCCATCTGCATAGATGCTCAAAGTCTGACCAGCCATAGACCTTAGTAATCTGCTCTAGCAGGTTTTATACAGCTCCACCTATTTTAAAAGGAGCGTTAGATTGGAAAGTCTCCAGAGGTCCCTTCCAATCTCATCCGTTCTAGGATTCTGGGATTAGTTCTTCACTTAAATTTTTCTAGATATAAAACACTGTGGCCATTACTAATTCTGTAAAGAACACCTACTTAATTAGATTTGAGAACGCTCTTTCTACTTGAGAATTGCACATTTCTATTCATGCCTCATTCTGAAATGCATTTTCTGAATGCATTTTTGATCATTCTGAAATGCATCTTCCCAAAACTATCAGAATAATTCTAAACCAGCTCTGTACAAAACCTTAGGCCAAGTTTGCTCTCATGTTTAGGTTCTAAGATATTACTAAATTTAGGCTGAATAACGGTATCTTGACAACCATCTAAAAAAAACCCCCAAACCAAGTTCTTCTATGCTGCAATTCACTACTCTGCAAAGCATCCCTGTTAACACTCGAGTGAAACTCATTGGTCAGATTGTTTCAGGTCTCATTTTCCCAATGTAATAAAAGAATTAGATTCAACATTTCTTTATATCACATTAAAAAAAATCTGGCATTTCACACTAAATGACAGAATGGTTGAGGTTGGAAGGGACCTTCGATGCTTCTGAAGGAAGAAAAAAAACATCCAGCATAATTGTAATTGTAGACATCAGGTTTAATATCTACCTGCAGAGCAGAAATAAAGGTCTAGAAGCTTTATTTTTTCACAGGCTGAAATTTATTACAAATACACATATGCCTATTATGTGCTGCTGCACATTATAAATTGAACCACAGAGATCCAAAAGTGCTTTTATTAAATACCAGAAAAACCCTGCAATGCCCAACACAATGCAGAATCCTACTGCAAGTCATTTAACCTCAACTAGGTACAAATCCCCTTGAATATTTGAATATACTCTCTTAGAAGATGCAAGTAATATTAACGATTACATATAGGTACCAAGGTGCTTCAAATCAAAAGTACAAGTGCTTCAGAAACTGATCTCATATGAAACAAGGTCTGTGAATTTGTTTTCACTAGCAATTACTCCAGGCATACTTTATAGTATTTTAATATTTTTTTCTAACAACAAAATCCCTCCAATGCCTTTCAATATGGCATTAATCAGGCACAAAGACAGTTTAAGATCGAAACTAATGGCTCTGCCAAAAAGCAATGTGAGGGCTAGATGACTGCCTACTCCTCCCGTACACCTTGCTGCATGTTAATGTTTGACAAGCATAAAGTTTATCAAACTGTTTACAAGTGTTAAAAAAAAAACCAACCATGCCACAGGCAGGAAATTACACAGGGTTCATTTCTTTTGCTGTCTTGCTGACTCAGAAATTTGTGAGATTCCTTAGCCTCTACTTAAGGAAAAACTCAACTTCCTGATTGAGAACTCTCATATGTGGCATGGAAGTCTCATACTCAATATGAAATCATGCCTTCAGAATAACATACAGATATTGCTTTCAACAGGCATGAAAAAACAGACAAGAAAAGCCTGAGAAACCCAAACCCTTCATTTCAGATGAGCAGCGGCTTCAGAACTAAAACCAAATTTACCTTTAGTCCCACAGCTCTCTGAATGCCTGGGAAATATCAAACTACTTCAAACCTTAGAAAGATTCCCACATGACTTCTCGTTTGTTAAATACATCCTTTTTTTTAGGAGGCCAGATATGCCTTAAGAACTTGTGTTCAGGTAGCCCGGACAACTGCATACAGGTCACAACTGCAACTCCCATCTAAGCTCATGCTCAGAGCCACTCAGACTCAAGCAGTTTTCAAAACTACTGTGTTCTGGGCCTCTCACCACAAGGACAATGCTGAGGCTCTGGAGTGTGTCCAGAGAAGAGCAACAAAGCTGGCGAGTGGGCTGGAGAACAGGTCTTATGAGGAATGGCTGAGACACCTGGGGTTGTTTAGTTTGGAGGAGGCTGAAGGGAGACCTCATTGCTTTCTACAACTATCTAAAAGGAAGATGTGGAGAGGAGGGAGCTGGCCTCTTCTAAGTGACATGGGACAGGACAAGAGGAAATGGCCTCAAGCTCTGCCAGGGAAGATTTAGGCTGAACATCAGGAAAAAATTTTTTACAAAAAGGGTCACTGGGCACTGGAACAGGCTGCCCAGGGAGGTGGTTGAGTCACCTTCCCTGGAGATGTTTAAGGGACAAGTGGATGAGGCACTAAGGGTCATGGTTTAGTATTTGATAGGAATGGTTGGTCTCAATGATCCGGTGGGTGTTTTCCAACCTGGCAATTCTATGATTCTGTGAAAATGCTATCACAAGTTTGTGACTTTTTTAGTTTAAGACTAATAAAGGGGGGAGGAGAGACCAGCAATCAGTATGCACAAAGATGCACCATCCAGAAACCCAGAGTTTTCCATGTCTTCCAAGCCTCACTTCCGCTCTTACAGCAGCACAACCAGCTGCTTCTGTTTCTGTGTTTGGTTGCCATAACAACTGCTGTATGTCAGAAACAAGGGCATTTTGCTGGGTGTCTGCACCTCTTAATCAATCATCACTGTGGTTACCCGTAAAGCAGCAATTTTTCCAAAAGGATAACTCTAAAGGAAGGAGGACATGCTTTTCTTTGTATCCCCTATGTACTCTTTTTTTTTCAATTAGAGGTTTTGGAGAAAAAGTCTTAAACACAACCAGCTAAAACTTAAATATGCCCTAGTTATGGCCAACATAGGCTTTGGTTTAGATCAATATAATCCACACATGAAGAATGTGAATTAGAAGAACTGAAGTTAACATTATAACGTCACATGCACTGCACGGAAATTTAAGACGTTTCAGTAGGAGACAAACACGCCTCCTCTTCTTCTAACAATACAACCTTACGCCTGGAGAGAGACATAGCAGACTTTATCACAGTTAAAGAAATTCTAACAAGAATGCGCAAGGCAAGAAAAGCAAATGGGATTATAATCTGCATAAGATGGAAAATTGCTGTACTAAATTCACTTAACAAGCAAGTTAGAAAGAAGGCTCCAAGGCTTACACATGGGTAGAGAGCAAGCTTGGCAAACATAAAGGCATGCTCTTTGCCACCATATCTAGCAAAAGGATGCAAAGTCTCCCTTTCATAAAGAAGGGCTGTAGTCCATATTGCAAACTGAAATATACTGGCGAAGAAAGTGATAACACAACTGACCTGAATGGCTTCTATTTCATTGTGAGACCTCTCCGCAAATTCACTGGTCAGCTGGTAAGCTAGTGGAAGCCCACCAATGAAAGCCAATGAAAGTATGTTAAGCAATCCCATTAATCGTGTAGCTTTTGTTACATAAAGGAAAAGTGAGTGATGGACAAACCACAGGAGACCAATTGTTACAAATGAGCCAAAGTAGGCAAGGTAGTTTGGCCCATATTCACTTAAAGCTTCAAGAAGGCTGCCATGAAACTTCTCTTCCACTTCTCTGGGATCAGGAACGTTATCTTCACTGTGGAGAGAAAGCTTAGTTTATTTTGCATATTACTGTTACACAAACACACCTGAAGCAACACTAAACTACACTGCTTTACTCCAAGCAAGAAGGGGACAACAAGCATCTGCTTTGTACTTCTCTAATTTGTAACTTAAAACCAGCATTTCCAATAACAGCTCTGCAAATAAATCAGAGGTGAAAGGAAATCTGAAAGAAAACTGGCATTCCTTTAGGTTAGTGCTAAAGCTGCCACTGTGACTAAACAGCTTCTGTTGATAAAAGCCTTTCATATGAAAACATGACTCAGCAAAAAAGCAAGCTTTCTTCTCCAAGGTTCACCATCCCAATATCCTATCATAGACTGATGATCCTTCCAGAAACTCAAACTAGCCAGTGTAAGTTTTAAAAGTCAAGGACAATGTTTGGTTAATTTAATTTCTTCAAATATTACATATAGACAAAAGTTAATATTATATTTAACAACACAAAGTGTAAGAGACAACACAAGCTTTACCATATATCCAAAATGAGTAGGGTTGCTACGATAGCATAGACTCCATCACTGAATGCTTCTACCCGTTCCTTACTTAGAGGCTCGCTAAGGTAAAATGTGAAAGTTTCTAAGCTATGGTGCTCCTCCTCTTCATCACTTTGACCTGGAAACAAATCCAGATGTGAAATGAAAAACAAAATCAAGTAGTATGAAACAAGGCAGTTACACTGTTACTGCCCTTCCTCTTTCTCCTGACCTGCCAAAATCTTTCTGTAGATAAAAGGGTACTGTTCATTCACACAGGTCGGTCACTCTGTGACTCTCCCTGAAATTCAGATTGCTTTCAAGTCAACAAGTGCTTCAGGGACAAAAAAAGCTCTGTCCTTTAAACCATATGGCAAAACATTTCTACTAATTGAATAATGACTCAAAGCTGTAATTGAACAAAACATCTGAGCTAAACAAATCAGATGCTGTGCTGCAGGAAGTTGTAGATCCTCTAAGACAGGGCTGAGAACTTACATTATATGGGAGAAAAACATCCTGGAGCACAGGGCTTGTATTCGGACATCAAATGGCTTGTTTCGAAATACATCCAGTTTTTGGTCAAAAGGTTAGGTTCTGGAGCTCTTTCAGGAAATGACAAACACAACCCTACAGACTGCCCAGCTAGCCAAACTGCACTAGTTCAGGAGTAGAGACTAGACAAAGAAAAGGTTTACAGCTTCCAGAGGAAATAAGGAGAGTAAATGAATGAAAACGAAGTGTGATCACAAGTCAGTTAACAGAGCAGTAACTTATGTCAGTTGTCTAATAGGGTGAGAGCTACACAGACATGACCTGAGTACAAACCACAGTGCCTTGTCACAATGGCCACAGGCAATAATTCTATGTTTTCATTCTCTGGCCCTGAGAGTCTGGCTTTAACCCTCTCACAGCATTTCTGCCCCCATGTCTGCAACTGCTGCCACACAGAGGAGTCAAAAGTATGTCTCCATTTGCAGTGCACACAGACAAGACTTGTACCAGGCTGAACAGTAGCAGCAGAAGCACAAAGTTGTTATTCTGATCCACCTTCAGAGTGCTGATTCCAAATATATGACCTGTGAGTGTTTTTGTGGGCAGTTACAATAACAAGATTTAAGACCCTAAACAGTTAACTGCCCTGAAAAACTCTTATTAGTAAGTGCTCTGCTTACCAGCTTTGACAATGTGGGACCATACAGAAATGCTGAGAAGAAAGTGATACAGGCATAAAGCTTCTGTGCCATAACTCAAACCCTGGCCTCCCTTTTCAGGTGGCCTGTAGCCATCATTCCCGTACTTGTATGTGTGTGCATGCACGTCCGCATTCAGGACAAACCAGACATGTTTTGCACTCAGAAATTATATTTGAATGTTTTGCCTTACACAAATCAAGTCACAAATTAAGGGAAACTAAAACGCAAGAGAAACCACTTGGAAGCACAGCAATAAATCCCCAAATTACTATGTTCCAAGAATGAAAATGGAAGCAAAACTAAAATTACTTCATTCCAGGCCACTGGGATAATATGTTGGTGACCTAATAACATATCTGAACATGTGCCTAAGAATATTGTTACTTACCAGCAATCTTGGTTTTACACCATGTAATGAATCGACTGAGGTGTGGAAAAACGATTACAAGCCCAAGAAGTACATAAGACTATAGAGAGGAAAACGAACACCATTTAAATTTAGTTATACAAACATAAATTACATTCCAAGTTTAACATGAACTACTACTCTCAATCTTTAGGCATAATCACATGGGGGAAAAAAAAATCTTGGGAAAAGGTTCACCTGAAATTCACATGCACCCATCTCCTGAATATTGCCTGTGCAGTGTAATACTGCTTCTTCATAGCTATTTCAGTACTAGCAACGAAGCAGGCTAAAAGAAGAAGGGAAGTAATTCTGCTAACAACAATGCGGTAGTGACTTCTTTGGAATTTGGAGAACTATGCTATGTGATCCTGATGAGTCTCTTCCAACATGAGATATTCTGTGACTCTGTATCCAAAAGACAGCTCAGTGGGTCGTATGTGGTTCATAGGCCCCGCACAGCTCTAGGCAGAAAAGGAACTTGGACACTAATTCTACTGTTATTCATACAAAGGGAAACCACTAGGGAACAAGGTGAGTGAAAAAAGGGAAGCAAGGGATTAAGAGGAAAACATTTTTTTGGTTAAAATTAGGCCTGCTCATGTTTGGACTCATAACTGTCCCTTTCATCAAAACCAACCCGATTCCTCCAAACATGGGGATTATTTAAACACTGCTAATTCCCTTGGAATCTTTCTCAAAATTCATGTTTTCCTAAAGAACAAGACTGAGGAAAAGAAACGCGGGATATATCCAAAAACTGTTTCAGTTTCAAGTGGGTTCCGAGAAAGACAAAAACTATTAATAAGTAGGAACAACTCACTGCCATTTAACAACAATGGCAAAGAAAAAGGTTGCATAATAGTAGGCTTTAGCCAAACACATTTGTTTTGAGATGCAGGTTGGCTAACTGGTCTGCTTACTCTATTTGCTCTATTTCCTGACTTACTGCATCAATTATATTCACTTGCCTCCAGTTTGTGCAACATCATGTTTATTTCATTTAACTTTCCACATTATCTCACCTACATATGATACACAAGATGCTAAATTACAGTTTAGAAAAGCAGAGCAAGTAGCAGAATATTCTTGCAAACCTATCCAAGCCCATGGATCAAATTCCGAATCAGTAACTGTGGACTGAACACCTTCAATGCAAAATAGCGGCCATGACTACAACACCACAGAACTAGCATCTGGGAAAGTTTGCATAAGTAACATGGAAATCATTATTTTAATACACTGTCCTAAATACAACCAATATAAACTGCTGCATCAAAGTTTCCAGTTAACTGGGAGAACTTACCAAAGGAATAAAGAAAAAAGAAAATATTGCTGCTAGAAAGCATAAAATTGGTCCTCTTAGGATAATCTTTAAGATGCGACGTTTATAAAAACTCTGATTTTCAGACACCTGTATCTGCTGATTCAGCAAGTGTGGGTGATGGAATCCATACGCTACTATCACAGCCTGGGAGAAAAGCATTACTGAAGTTATTAACACACAAGTATATGCAGCATTTTAAATATAAAACTGGTAAAACTATAAATTAACAAATTCCAAAACACTTTCAAACTTATCCCTGACACTTGCATGGTGCCCTGGTCTTAGCAACTCTCAAGATTTTACAATATGCTTCATGTCAAGATTTTAAGTCTTCTCTGCAGAGCCTGTCATGACCAGGAATCTTATATAAAAATGAATGAAGGCCTCCACAATAAGGAAGTGGCAAGACCCTGAACCAGGATAAAATACTGCCATCAGACTGAGGCTTGATGCTTAGTTTTACTCAGGCATCAGTGTTCATAAAAAAACCCAGCAGCAAAAGTCAATTGCTATTTCCTGAAGGTATTTTTATCTAAAGAGTGGCAAAGGCATCACTGTTATATGGACTTGGGAAAGCAGCACATTCAGTTGCATAAAATCTGCTTCCCAGGGATGTGGCAAAGCAAATTTTCATCATGCATATAGACACTACACTATCACAACAGACACAACTTTGAATAAGAATGCTATACATACCAAAAAGACTTTTAGCAACATACATCCATAGTTAAAAGTGTAATTTTTGATCTTCCCCAAGAAATCTATTTAAAATTGAGAATGTAAATGGATAGCTCCAATACCTGTATAAGGCCAATGACAACAGCACAGACACTGAACAGGAAAATGCCAAAAGGTACATCTGGAAAGGAGGCCATTAAGGAAAACTAGAAAAAAACGCAACTAATGAAATATTTAATTAAGAAACAATGTAGGAATAATGTTCTTCATCTAACAGTGAAATTTAAAAAAACTAAATAATACTTTAGATTGCAACATCATTCCACTAAATGCAATTTCTACCCACAAATATACACAGGCAGCCCAACCAAGTGAGTCTGGAGAGATGGCTTTGCACTCATGTCAATATCACAAAGCCACAGCCTTTCTGACACTAGGTCTCCATAATAATTGTAGACTGGTTTGTAGTTGAGCATAAAGAATTACAGTGGTTTGAAGGACAAGATGTTTATAACTGCAAAAATTTTTGGTATTAGGATACCTTTTTGATTCTTTTAATTTGGCTACCTCCATGGCTCCCTGTTGTATTAGTTTCCGCAGTCCATTGGGAGTTAAAAAAAAAAACAAACAAACCAGCAGGGTGTAGTAATAGGGTAGCCCTGTCAATTTTCTAAAACTTATTTCAGCTTCAAGGTAAAGCAAAAAGTATGTGCTCTTGCTGATTAAGATTGCTTTACTGACCACAGTCTTATTCTCTGCAGACTAGTATATAACACAAATACCCATGGTGAAACAGGTGCCCGTCATACAAATCTGTTCTACACATACAATAAAAGTCAAGATGTATTTTAAATATCTGGGTTTTTTTGCTAATACTGGTTCAGCTGCAAATATTCTTGCTAGGTCTAAAGGCTATCTGACCAGAACTTGTGCAGAACATCAAATTAGCAGATTTAAAGTATGAGTGATTGGCTGCCAGAATCAGCCATGCTGACTTAAGTCAAAATAGATACCAAAATCTCCAGTCTAGATAACAATTTTGACACTTCTTGAGACAAGTACTTTTTAAGAAATAATAGGAAACTGTAACTTTCTATGATTTTCATTTTTAAAAATACTAATTTTCTGCCAGGCCTAAAATTTATAGTAAATGAAATTTAAGGCATGTCCTCAAGATTTTAAAAAAAGTAAGACTTAATATTACAATGGATTCAGAGTTTATAGCATAATAACAATTTCCTAGGTTTCTGAATACTTTGGTGAAGTCTTTCCAAATAAATAAAAAAAAAAGTTGTAATTCAAACACATGTCAAATTTTAGACAAGTACTTACTGTGTAAGGCAAGAAAGTTATGATCATCATACAAGCCTAAAAACAAAACAAAGCACTCAGAAACACTAGGTAAAACAGAAAGCAATAAATTCCCTCATTAAAGATGTGTCAAGACAACACAAACAAATCAAGAGATTCACATTTCTGAAGTTCCTGAACTTTGACTGTAACAAATGGCTAGTTAGGTGCACATCTTCCATGTTTGACAACTAAATTGCACAGGCATATTTTAGAAAACACTACAGTTTTGTTACCAACACCACAGGTAAAAGCTTTGTTATGGTTCTTAACAGACTTTTTTCTAAAGTAGCAATGCCAAAAGTACCAGACTTCTTAAAGAGATATTTCTGATTTGTCAAAATCATTACTCTCTCATCACAAATATTTCCTATATAATAAAAGGCAAAGGAAAAAAAACCCAACACTTCAAGCACAAAGAAATTAATTGCTTTGAAAGCTACATTAGATAAGAATTACATGCCTTAAGCTAGTCCTCTAACTAATTTCCAGTAATGTTATCTCATGGAGTTTAAACTCAGTACTTTTATTAACAAAAATTAATTAATGGTACGCACATGGTCAGAGAACATAATTTTAAACAACACAGTAATGCACAAAGCTCTAGCTCAAAACAAGAACATGTTTACCATGGCAGCATCCCACTGCAGTTATCAGCAACCAAGATATACAGGCTGCCTCGTTAAAAATAATACTCAGATAAATGAATAATTTTTAAGAGATAAGGTTTAGCCAAGTGTAGATCTCAAAACAGTTATTCAAGAGATTGATCTCTCAGTAGTAGTTTTTAAGAGTATATAATCCTCTGTTTCAAATAAGCTTCAGAATTAATTTCTGAGCAACTTAAACAGAGAAATGACTGAAAATGTAATTCAAACCTATCACTAATTTTTTTTTTTGCCACAAGAGACACAGCATTCCATTTTCTTAAGCCTGCAGGATAGATACTTCAACTGGACATAGATTAACAGAATTAGAAGTTTTTCTGTTTCTACCTCTTCGGTTTCCTCAGATGAACTTCAGACTAACCTGCTGCAGCGCTTCTTTTTTGGCTTACAGTAGAACACACACAAGATAAAAGCAAGTTAGCTATCAATAAGCAATATGGAAAGGAGGAATTCAAGCTCTTTGTATCTTCCCAACTTGGAAATTTGGCAGAGTTATGCTGTTTAAATCAGAAATTTTAGAATCTGTAGATACGGACTTAAGAAAAAGTGATCTGTACTTCCTAGTCCAGCATGTCTGACAAGACTCACCAGATTTAGAAGAGCAAGGACATCATCTATGAACTCTATCACTTGAAACAACCTGTCAAGGCAAGGCAAGATACCATGAACAAGCCAGGTCCCAAAATATGTTTTACAGCACTTTATACAAGTTGTATTTATTCTATTATAGTGTAATCTGATTTCCTTTGCTCCAGAATTTACACAAGTAGGTGTAACCAAAATTCATTAACTGATACATAGAAGTAATTTATTAGAAAAATTTAAGAAGTGAGATATGAAGAGTCAAGTTCAATAATGGAGCAGTTATAAAGAATGTGATTTCTATTAGAAGGACAAGTGACATGTGATATAGCAAACTGGCTTTTTTTTCCCTACTCTATCTTTCATCTACCCCTGAAACTATGTATTTACTTTGAAGTAAATTTCAGTGTTGTTAAGAGCCAATTAATCTGTGAACTGATCCATGGGTCAGTTTTGACCCCTCAAGTCACATACCAAAAAAACTAACGAGGCTGTAAGCTACAAATGTATATCATTCCTTGGAAAATGGAAGATACATGGGTGACTCAGGAGCAGGATTTGATGATGACTCTCTGGAGGACTTGCTATGTCACTGCAGGACAAACTGCAGCTACATCATAGGGCAGGCCACTGGTTTGCTTTTCCCAAAGAAGTCTTTTTCCTGGAACAGCTCTATCTTCTGTCACTTGACACACGGGACAGGATAGCCAGCAAACTGC
The DNA here is from genome assembly GCA_013389865.1 of Piaya cayana. Taxonomy (NCBI): domain Eukaryota; kingdom Metazoa; phylum Chordata; class Aves; order Cuculiformes; family Coccyzidae; genus Piaya; species Piaya cayana. The sequence goes on along the minus strand of WAAB01021070.1, from coordinate 72,217 downwards.
TAGTAAGCTGCACAAGGCTTGGGAGCCACAGCATGACCATCACCTATTGGTTTAAACACAGGCAAGGCCCAGAACTAACTGTCAGAGTCTGTGCTCACTGATCAAGCAAGTGTGAACAAAGGCAGACTTTCAACAGCAGGCACTCTTCACTGCTCACACAAGAACACTGACAAGTCCATTTGACAACACTACATGGATCTTCCAGAGCAGATCCAGATGTTCAGAGTCGATCCAAGGTCTTGGATTTTCCTTTGTCTTACATGCCATTGTCAGAATCTACTATTCTAATCTCTGAGTTTTACTTGAGAGAGTAGAAGATGCCAGAATATTTTCAGAATTTTAAGGCTTAAAATTTATTTATCCTGAAGATTCAGCATAGTCTTCATTGGGCAAACAAAACAAACTTTTCTTCTAAACTATCACACAGTTAAAGAAATTGCTAATGCATGGAAGTGTCACTTAGAAGCAGTAAAACCAATCACCCTCCACAAAACCCTAAACTATTCAAAGACTATGCCTCAATATTTACTTCTGCAGTCAAAGAAAAGCCATGTCATAACAACACTGATGTGAAATATCAGCTTCGAATAATGAATAACACCTGGCACATCTCTAATTGAATACACTCAATCTACTTAAGGAAAGAATGCTACAACATTTGTCATTTTCAAAACGCAACAAAACCTGTCCTGATTCCAGTATGATGCCTACAAGTCAATTTGGTTTTAACCAGGAAGATACCAGCAGGTGGTTGTAACATTACAACTGACTTTGTGAGAAGCACTGCTGAGGACAGACAGACAAGTATTACACCAGTTTCTCTATTTGTATAGCACAAAAGTTACAAAGTTATACTTTACCAGCATAATTAGAATTTTAATTCCACTTAGAACATGAAATAAAACAAAGTGTGACTCTAATTTAAAAGATGTATAATATTTGTTTTTCTCTATATCACTGTGTCAGAGGTGCAAGAGTACAGTTATCCACTGTAAAACGTTTCTTCATGATTAATTTTTTGTATAACCCAAAAAAAGACAATTCAGAAATATATCAGCCAGACAGAAATGTATCAGACACATGGTTAATTCCTTTTAAACAATGCCTTTTCTTTAACTTTGGAGTTAAACACTGTTTTCCTACCTTACATGAGCCGCCCATGCCACAGTGACTATCAAAAAGGTCATCAAGTAGACTGCAATCTTTGCTAGAAGAAGTTGCTGAACGCTTTCACCCAGTTTCTGAAACAAGGAGTGACAACCAGAGACAGAAAAAAACCACTAAATACTGCATTGTGAAATTACTAGCAGTATCTGCATATGAGGAAGGACATGCAGTCATGCAACAGATCTTTTGAAAATACCTGCTAACTATGCAGTTCTCTTCCAACAATCTTTTTATCACCATGCAGTGTGTCTGGTTTATTAGACACTTAGAAGTATGATGAAATGAGTAGTTAGGGGAATACGATGTACAAACACATCTCTTCGATCTGTAAAAGAGCTTCCCAAAGCCCTGTAAACCTCCCAAAGCCCTGTAAACCTCCCGATTCGTTTATGCACTGCTACTATGATAATGCATTTCAGAGGAAGTTTTCATATGCTGACTGCCAACAATGAAGAAAGGGCTTAACTACAGCAATTTTTTTGTGTACCGCCACTATGACTTACACAGACTAACTCAGCACTCTTGCTATGTGATCACACTTGAGCTTCCTGAACTGAGACAAAATATCTGTGCCTAGGCCTGTAAACTTCCTCAAATGTTTATGTTTCCTAGCATTCCTTTTTCTTTCAGAATTTATTTTCTGTAGTCTTCTTTTCCTACCTTTGTGCTTGTTCTGATTACACTTATTATTAATCTGATTTTAAAACCAGCTTTCATCCTGCACTATGTAAGTGGATTCTCTAAGTGATGACTCATTACTAAAAAGAAGAGATGCTTTCGGAAAGGTGTTTTGGTCAGGCAGGCAATCAATTTTTCATACAGAAGTAATCGGATAAAATCTAAGGCCTGTAGTATAGGGCTTATTCAAACTTTACATCACAATTGCTGTACATCACACAGATGTTCAGTATTTATGTTTTTCTCCCCAAGCTCAACAGCTGCTTCCTCTAGGGAAAATTTCTGTTGGCTACTTTACAAGGACTAATTTTCATGTTTTTATGAATTTCTCACTCAAACTGCTTGCTAATTTGGAGCCAGCTCTGTATGACCTTGCATAAGATGGGAAAACACTGCAAACAGAGGTGATTATAGAAGAAGACACATCTGTTCAGCACAGATCACACTTCCCACAAGACTTCATCATCTTCAAGAATGAACAGTCTAGAAAAAAAAAACACCTCAGTGGTGGTCTGCCTGATTTTCTGCCTGACTTTCAAAAAAACAAAATTACTTATGTGAAACCTAACTCTACTTTAGCTTAAATCAAAAACATTCCACTTTTTGTAATATTAACTACTTCCAGTATCCCTTGAAATGAACTGGAGATGCCAAATTAGAATGTTACATGCACCTGTAAGGACATGACAACAACAAAAAGATGCACAATACCTGGTCCGGATGTATTTTTGTATGAGCCACAGGCAAAATCTGAAATAACAAACGTAATTAATACACAGTGTTATTTTCTTTATTGTTATAGAATCATGAAACAATTTGGGTTGGAAGGGCCCTTAAAGATGACATAATTCCAATTTCCCTGCCATTGGCAATGACATCTCCCACCAGTCCAGGCTGCCCAAGGCCCCATCCAACCTGGCCCTGAAAACCTCCAGGGATGGGGTAGCCACAGCTTCCCTGGGCAACCTGTGCCAGGGCCTCACCACCCTCATGGTGAAGGAATTCCTCCTAATAGTGTAAATTGGCCCCTCTCCAGTTTATACCCACTGCCCCGAATCCTATCACTCCAAGACTTTGTAAACAGTCCCTCCCCAGCTTTCTTAAACTGTATGGTCGCTATAAGGTCCCCTCGCAGCCTTCCCTTCTCCAGACTGAACAGCCTCAACTCTCAGCCTGTCCCAGAATGGGAAGTGCTCCAGCTCCCTGACCATCCTCACAGCCTCCTCTGGCCCCGCTCCAACAGCTCCACATCCCCCTGATGCTGAGAGATCCAGCACTAGACACGTCAACCCGATGAAGTCCCGCAGGAGGAGCAGAGGGCAGGATCCCTCCCTTAGCGCTGGCCCCGCTCTCGGGGCGCAGCCCGGGACCCGCTTGACGCACACGCCGATGCCCCGAAGCCTCTCCGAGCCGCGGCGGCCGGGAAGATCCCCGGATCCCGCGAAGGTTCCTCCCCCCAGCCCCGGGGACGGGCTCCCCGCGCTCACCATGACGGTGGCGATGATGGAGAGCAGAGCGTCGCTGTAGGCCAGCAGCCGCTGCGAGGTCTGCGCGCCCCGGCCGCGCTCCGGGGACAGAGACGGATCCAGGCCCACCGAGCCGCCAGCAGCCGCCATCGCCGCAGCACCAGCGGGAGGGCGGGGCGGTGGAAAGGGCAGGGCAGGGGAGGGGACGGGAGGAGGGAATCAGGGAATCATAGAATCACCAGGTTGGAAAACACCCACCGGATTATCGAGTACAGCTATTCCTATCAAATACTAAACCATGCCCCTCAGTGCCTCATCCACTTGTCCCCTAAACACCTCCAGGGAAGGTGACTCAACCACCTTCCTGGGTAGCCTGTTCCAGTGCCACTTTCCGTAATTTTTTTTCCTGATGTTCAGCCTAAATTTCCTCTGGCGGAGCTTGAGGCCATTTCATCTTGTCCTGTCCCCTGTCACTTTGAAGAGGCCAGCTCCCTCCTCTCTACAACCTCCTTTCAAGTGGTTGTAGACAGTGATAAGGTCTCCCCTCAGCCTCTTCTCCAGGCTAAAAAAATCCAAGTTACCTGAGCTTTTACTCATAAGGCTTGTTCTGATTGGACATAGGAGGAATTTCTTCACGATGAGGATGGAGAGGGACTTGTACGGGTTGCCCAGGGAAGTTGTGGATGCCCCAACCCTGGAGGTGTTCAATGCCGTGTCGGGGTGACAGTTTGATCTAGTGCAAGGTGTCCCTGCCCATGGCAGGGGAGTTGGAACTGCATGGTCTTTAAGGCCCCTTCCAACCCAAACTATTCTATGACCCTGTGATACAAGTGATGTGAGTTGGTGGCATCTGGGGGAAGAAGCATCATTACAAATGACGTGCTGATGTCACACACCACCAAAGCCCCATGCAAGTACAGGGCATACACCAAAGGTTGCACTGTAGTGTCTGCAGGTACTCCCCCTTGTTTATAAATCATATTTTAAAATCCACATTGGGATTCTAACGTAATTTCCCTCCCAGAAGTCATAGAATCATAGAATGATTTGAGTTGGAAGTGACCTTAAAGACCGTGTAGTTCCAACTGCCCTGCGTTGGGCAGAGACACCTCCCACAAGTTGGAGGATACTGAAATTTTTCATATGGATGTTTTTCTATGCTTTGTATGAAGTATTTATGGAACATGTAACGAGCTTAGGCTGTACATATTACAGAGAATCAATATGTTGCCAGACACAAAAAATCCCTGTATGACTAGTTCAATTTTATCTTGTATCATTGTAAACTCTGAAGCTAAAGAAAAGAAAAGTAATGTAGCAGATGAATTAGTACATTTCATAGAACACTTCTGATAATGATGAACTGTGCAATGAAATATTCCTCTCTATTGCTCTCCTTGACACACACTTAAGCAATTATAGTTCTCTGAGAACTGGTTTTTATTTGTGTTACAGGCTGGACAAATCTGTTCCTAGAATAATTTTTTAAAAAGGCTAAACCAAAAGGGATCCAGATGGTCTCTTTCCTCCAACCAAGTCACCTTCTGGATCCCTTTTGGTTACAGAACACATGCTGCCACTTGGGTTACGAGAGTTAGGCAGTGCTTTCTCTGGTCATTCCTGCAGCTGAAATACAGCTTTGCTTTATCTTTTGAGAGCTGGTTTTGACTAAGTTGTCTAAGTGCTTTGCCTTTATTAGTACTTTTATTACCTCATGGATCTCCCTGCAGGGAAATGTCCTGAAGGTCAGGGGAGGTGATTCTGCCCCAGTGTTCCTCTCTTGTGAGACCTCATCTGGAAGATTGTGTCCAGTTCTGGAACTCTCGGCATAAGAAGGATATGGAGCTGTTGGAATGGGTCCAGAGGAGGGCTACAAATATGATCTGAGGGCTGCAGCACCTCCTATACGAGACCAGGCTGAGTTGGGTTTGTTCAGCCTGGAGAAGAGAAGACTCCAAGAAGACTTTATAGTGATCTTCCAGTACCTGAAAGGGCTACAGGAAAGCTGAGGAAGGACTGTTCACAAAGACTTGAAGGGATAGGATGAGGCGCAATGGGTATAAACTGGAGAGGGGCCACTCTTGCTCACTGGAAATGAAATTTTATTAAGAAATCATTCTGGGGGCTTTGTTAAAAAAGAAGAAGCAAACTGAACTATTTCTGTCTAATTTTTATCTTCTAGGTAAGCTGTGTGATCAGATTAGTGATATTGTTGTAGATGCTTATCTCAGCATTGATCCAGGTGCCCAGGTGGCCTGTTGCAAGAAAAATACACATAGAAAAACATAGAAAAACAGATTAATGAAGTATGACAAGTATGTTGATATAACGTTCCATGGTCCAAAATTCTTGCAATAGCTGGCTAGCAATGAACACTTCCACAGTAAATCCAGAGGCCAATTCTGGCACGCTAATTCAGAGGAGAGGGAAGGGCAGGAAAAGAAACTGAAAAAATAAAATTAAAAAAACCACAGAAAAAAAGGAAATTCACAATACTCCAGTACAAATTAAAAATGATGACATGTAAGAAATAGATCAGTAATTTCAGAGAAATGGTTGACAGTGCTGTTGATAATAAGGAACCTGGGAAAATAATGGGAGAAGGGAACTCAGGTAAGGTAGCTGTCAAGGTGCATTTCTTCATAGAATGAGTAAAAGGTGTTAAAACTCAAAATCTAGAAGTGCTAAATAGATATTGCTTGTGCCTTTACAGAAGGGTGATGCCATTTGTTCACAGGAAGGTAAACGTACACTTAATTTGATTTTGATTCTCATCAAAACGTCTCGCCTTTTTCATGGAACTTGCTGTTAGGACTACACTGTATTCTGCATAGGCATTGTCACTAGCAACATCACCTCTTCTAGAAGCTAAGAATGTATCTCCAGACTAGGATGAGCTGTGTTGCTAAGGGTGAATGGAGATAGAAGGGGAATGCATCTGGACAGGCTTATGAATGCAGTCATTTTTTTCTTACAAGTCATTGAGGCAATAGTTAACTCACAGAGGGCTTATTGCATCCCACAAGTACAATGATCTAATATGATACTTAATTTGTATCATTTATTTGTATACGTGAGAAAAATCTCATGTAATCCTTGATCCATAGATGTAAGCAGTAATGAGACAGGGGAAAGAGGGTTTAACATAAGTGTTAGATTTGGTGAAGCATATAATTCAGTATTGCAGGCAGATCTGCTTCTAAAACTGTTGAAAAGCTGAAGGCAGTAGCTGAGAAATGCTGCAAAAACGGTAAGGACTCAAAAATGTGTCCTAAGAGTTGTGAGAAACATGATCAGTTTGTCTTACCAAAAAAGAGTGAGGAAACAAGATTACATAGGTAAATTCTGGATTTCTGTAACCTGTTGGGGAAAAGTTGTATGAAAACTGCTCACTGAAGTCAGAAATCTTGAGTGTAACATTAAAGCATAAGTCTGGAAAAGATAAATTAGTTGACCAGACACAGTGTTCGCTAAAACTGTAGTGGGCTGGAGAACAGAGAGCAGTTATCACACTCAGTATAGGGTTTACCAGGTGAAAAATAGAATTTCTGTTTAGTTGTGCAGGCTTTGACTCAAAGTTTCAGAAAAAAAACCAAAATACCTCTAAGCATTATATAATCACTAAGTTACTGTAACTCTGTACTTTACAAAATGATGAAATGTATTTTATGGAAATGGTGAAACCAGATACTATCTACCAGTAGTGGTTCTCTGAGATTTATTTACTGCTTGGACTTTTAGGGTCTCAAAGTTTTGTATATGAAGTTTTAATTATCACACCAGTACTACCTCAGTTCATCAGGACAGAGCTGGTCTCTGTGCTGCCAGCAAACTGGCTAGCAGTATAGTCTAGCAAGAGAATATGGGCTGCAAGTAGCATAAAGCAGAAAAATTATTCTACATCCACCTTGATTAATGAAGCCAAATTCTTTCTTGAAAAAGAGTCCTCCCCAGTGTGCCTAGCTTTAACACCTAAATGATTTTAACCTTAGCAACAAACTTTGGTGGGGCATCTTGTAGGATTATACTTACCCTCTCAGTTTTAAGAGCTTTGGCTTCAACTAAGAACACTAACTTGCCACATCCTGAAAATGTTATGTAAATCTGCTGAATGTCTGCTTCTATTAGAAGTTATGCCCTGACTTTACAAAACTCCTTTCACTAGGACTGGACTACAAGACTTTCACAGCTTGAGTAGCCTTGGAACTAGCTGTCACCCGTGCTAAGAGAGGTTGTGATGTTGGAGCAGGAAAGCAGGTAATGGGACTTAATTCCAGGCAATTTAGTATATGCACAAGCAGTTAGAGTTGTGTTGGACTGCAGCCTTTCCTTAAAAGCTACTCTGTAAAGTGGAAGAACTAAGCAGCTAAACACTATGCACTCTCTTAATCACCAGAAGTGTAAAAAACTAACACAGACCTCCCTAGTTACAGTACAAGTACATTTTTCTTAACCAGTGGCCTTACTGGATAGAGCTACAATTAAGCTTTTCTTCAGTAGTGGTCATTTTCTAATCTTTCAGGTCCTCTGGTTAGCCTGTTTTTACTTCTTAGACTTCAAATGCTGTGTTGTTTTGGTTGTCACACATGGGGAGAAGACTGAGCAGATTTTACGAGCTTTATGTCTATTAAGCCTTTGCAGTCGATTCTTATGGATGCTTAAGGCAGAATCATATTTGGGAATCAGACCCTGCTGTGACTCAGTTGTGCACATTAAAACCAAAATGTTCAGATTGGTTATATGTGAAAGTGTATTCACTCTGCATGTTACTGGTGTCTCTTTCTAGGCTTGGGTGGTTTAAAGTACCACGTGGCAAAGACAGGTGCAGAAATGGAAAGAGAACATGGAAACAAATGGTTTCTTTCCCTGTTTTTTCAATGCAGTTCTCTATATTTCAGTGCAGGGCTTAATGTTTGGCTATGCCATTGATGAAACTGAGGAATGTCAACAGTCCTCACACACAAACTGCAAGGATAAAGGCTCTGGAACAGAGAGAATTGGAAGGGTGAAAGTGAAAAAAACTAATGGGTTGACATAAAGACAGTTTAAGAGGTAAAGCAAAAACTGTGCATGCAAGCAAGAAAAGCAAAACAAGGAATTCATCCACTACCTCTCATCATCAGGCAGGCATTCAGCCATATCCAGGAAAGCGGAGCTCTGTCATGCATAACAATTATTTGGGAAGATAAATGTCATCATTCCGAACACGTCACACTTTCTTCTTCTCTCAGTTTTATATGCTGAGTATGACATGGTATTGTATGGAATATCCCTTTTAGCAGCTGGGGTCAGCTGTCCAAGCTGTGTCCTCTTCTAACTTAATCATAGAATAACCAGGTTGGAAGAGACCCACCAGATCATCAAGTCCAACCATTCCTATCAAACACTAAACCACGCCCCTTAGCACCTTGTCCACAACTGCTTGTGCACTCCCAGCTTGCTCACTGGTAAGGTGTGTGAGAAGCAGAAAAGGCCCTGATTCTGTGTAAGCACTGTGTAGCAGTAACTAAAACATCCCTGTGTTATCAACAGTTTCCAGCACAAACCTAAACATGGCCCATACTAGCTGCAATGAAGAAAATTATCCAACCAAAACCAACACAGATGCCAAAATGAATGATTTTAGCATCTACCAGCAAAAATCTTAGACTTCTGTATCTTTCTTGGTGTTATTTTGCTTCTCTGTGGTGACACTTGCAATATCCTTTAGTTATCTCTTTTGGTATTGGTATATCAGTACTTTCTGGTTTGTTGATTTCTTTTCCTTATGGTGACTTTTAGGTACAAGCGATAACCCATGATTTTTTATCCACTTGCCTTTATCTGTTTAATTTTACTGAAGAAAACAACTTTGAGGTTCAAACTGATGCTCTTGGCCTTGAGTGTTCACCATCTTTTTTTTTTCTTCTGTTGATCACAACAGAATACATGGACAGTAATGATGCAGTGGAGCCCACCTGAGTGTTCATACTTGTGATTTTAGTACATCACACCCTGGACATACCTCTACAACAAATAGAGTAATAGAGAAAGTTGTTAATGAATTCATTCCAGAGAAGTATCCTGATGAGGATACAATTTATTACTTTCAAAGTAAAAAAAAAAAAAAAAAAGTGTGTGCCTGTCCAGACCAGAGGCTGACCATTTCCTGAGCAGAATGCTGTGAGAAACTGTGTCAAAGGCTTTGCTCAAGTCCAGGAAGACCACATCCACAGCCTTTCCCTCGTCCAGCAGGCGAGTCACTTTGTCATAGAAGGCGATCAGGTTGGTTTGGCAGGACCTGCCTTTTGTAAACCCATGTTGACTGGGCCTGATCACCCGGTTCTCCTGCAAGTGCTTCATGATAGCACTCAAGATCACCTGTTCCATGACTTGCCCTGGCACTGAGGTCAGACTGACAGGCCTGGANGGGTTTGTACACAGAGGGAACAGCTTTCTTTGCGATTAAAGACTGAGGCAAAGAAGGCATTAAGTACCTCAGCCTTCTCCTCATCCCCTGTCACTGTTGTTCCCTCTGTGTCCAAAAGGGACTGTATGGTCTCCCTAGATCTCCTTTTGTTATTTATATATTTATAGAAAGATTTCTTATTATCCTTCATGGTCTTTGCCAACCTGAATTCTAGTTCACCCTTAGCCCCTCTGATTTTTTCCCTACATGATCTTGCTTCCCTCCTATAGTCCACCCAAGAGGCTTCAATTGTTTCATTTGGCCACTTCTGATATGTAAAAGAATATATGTTAAAAATATATGTAAAAGCACTCAGATGAGTCTTCTTCCTTTGGCTTCTCTAGCTGAAAGCAGAAAATGGAGAGAGAGAGAATTCAAATTCATATAGCTTCTCTTCATGGACTATAGAGGATGAAAAGGTATGTACACAGAAAGCAGCAATTCTGGTAAGCAAATTTATCATCAGTTTGTAAACTAAGACAGTGCTGGAACACTGTCACTGCTTTTACATAATACCCAGGGAATTAAGCACTATGGGTACCTCATTCTCATTAAGGAAAAATAATAGATTTCAGTGGTAAGTTTATTCAAATATAAGTAGTTGAATAAAACTACATTCTTGAGCAAGTTTCAACAAGCTGGTTCCTTTCACTTAAATACTGATTAATCCACTGCTGCTTTGATGGACAAGAGCTGAAGTGAGGTCATTATACAGCTATATCTGTGCCTTACCCAGCCTGGTACAGTTAATCCAATTTAGCACAGTAGTGCTGCAGTCAGTATTGTGACCTAAAAATAATAATAATTTAAAAGGGGGTTTCTTCCATAAGAACATCAAATTCACTCTTGGAATAAAAGCTGCAATTCCTTTGTGTCCTTTTTCCCCAGTTTTTTATTTAATGACAAGTCTTCCTTTTTATCACACAGCCCTGGACACTGTCTTTACCTGAAACTAATCCAGTGTAGTATGCATATGGCTATATAGGCATAATACATGTCACTAACCTTTATTAAAACTTGTTCAAATTGTAATTGCCTAGGAAATAGTAAAGCAGCTCACTAGAAATTTTGAAATGCCAGAATAATTTCCACTTTTTGTAGTTCGCGAGTACAATATTTAAATGGCAAGGGATTGCAGAGATCTATGCAGTAAACTGACTATAACCTTTGAAAGATATTGCAGTAAACAGGCATATAGTCTCAATTTTGCATTTGTCTCAATTACAGATACTAACAGTTTTACTGCTGTGATACTTTACCCTTGCAAAGTTGAATAGTGCTTTGGTAAGAAGCTATGATCCTTGCTTTGTGACAGAATACCATTTTGATCAGGTTGCTTGTTAAATTTGGTGAGAAAATGGTTTGTTCAGTGGAAGTGAAAGGAGGCAAATCAGATTATGATTTATTTCAGGCAGTGAGAACAAGAATACATTTCTGCAACAATTCTTTCATCTTGCTTTCTGGTTTCTTATGAATAGACTTGAGATCAAAGCAACAAACCTTTCTTCAAGGAGTGGGAAATTCTTTGTCTTCAGAGACAATCCTCTCTTTCCTTTGTTGTTGTTTTGTGTTTTACAGTAGCTAGGAGTGCTAGCTGCAGAAAAAAATCTCGGACTACAGACTGAAACAGGTACAGCATGCACCCATCCTATCTACAAATTTTAGCAAGTTTTCTAATAACCAGTGATTTAATTTTATTAACACAGAACAGCTAATTTGCCCTACATACATTTTTCCAGAACAGCAAGACATACACTTTGACTGAAACAGAGAAAAACTACCTCTGCTAAACTTGTAGTGCCTAATCCAAAGTCAGAGACAAAACTATTGCTGCACAAAATCAGTGAAATATATTTTTTTTTAATGATTGGCATGTTTTCCCGTTACTATTCTAGAAATGAATCATGTGAACAGGAACATCAAGAATACAAGAGTGCCCAAAGCAGGCAAAACATGGCAGTTGTTGCTGAAAGTTTAGCTAAAAAATTATAATACATATAAGCATCGATCAAAATATTTTTATTTCCAAATCTTGTAACTATTGCTCTATCAAACTTGTTATTTTAAATCATGTGAACAGGCTCTTCTTTGAAATATGTGGTTATATTATAAAAATTTCCTGAAATATAGTGGCTCATAATCCGTGTAAGAAAAAAAACCGATAATCACCTGTCAGAAGAAGAACATAGTAGTTTATGCATTGTGTTTTGCAACTTTGTCCTAGGCTATACAGATATTCAGCTAAAACAAAAAATCTACCTTAATGAAAACCCTGTACTGCAGAAAATTACTTGGGTATACCATACACTGTAACACTAGTGGCTATTCTAGAAAACAAATTTTTCAAAGAGTGAATTCTGATTGGCATTTCCAAAAGTTCATCATTCTTGCTGGAATGTGTGAGATGGATTTAAAACTAAATCTTTCAAAATGGCACAGTCTCACTTAGATCTAGACTAGCCAATAAGGGAAGAAAATTAATCAAATGGAAGTGCCAGTTTGGCTCTGAAAGTACTTTTCATATCTTTCTACTCTCAGAAGAGACAAAAGGTCTCTGCATTCAAAACGAAGATATTAAATTAAGAAAGGTCAAAATGCGTTCTGCCTACTTTGTGTCAGGATTAGCTTTGTGACTTATGATTTTAGAGTACATTGCAAGTACACCTTGTATATGTATTTAATCTTCCTTCCAAGATGTGCTTCTGAAATAGATTTTGAGCTGTGCTGAACCTAATAAACCCTATCTAGAGCCATGCAGACATTATTATGCATGCCATTTTCCTAGCTGTATTTCAATTAAATGCTATACAGAGAAATGCAAAGTAGAAAGCCTGCTCAATTACTATATAATTAATTTAATTCCTAAAGAGTTGAAAGCAATTACTGGAATGAAAATTAAAGTGCTTATCTTTACTACATGCTAATAGACAGAATGCACATTTCATTTAATAATTCTGCAATTTATAGACCTGCCCTGCCATGACCTTAATACAGAAGGAAACCCCTTCTTCATTACCTTCCCTGACAAGATTTCTGGCCAGAATCACTCTTGGCTTATGCTGAGTGAGGCTGTAGAAGGAAGATGACTGGAAGAGAATTAAAACAGGAAGGCTGGAGCAAAGGTTTTTCATCAGTCCAACCATCCTACAGCAGTCCAGTGTTGCTGTCAGAAGTGGGATGCAAATTAGTAACAGATGGCACAACTTGTTTTCCTCTTTTAAGATATGAGGAATGATGCTAGCTGATAAATTGATAAGCCTTACTGCCTTTAACAACTTCAAAGAAAGTCCACAGGCCTCTCAAGCTGCATGAATAAAAAGAATATATTACTCTTTTTGGCCAAACATTGTTAAAAACTGGAGTAATTTACCACACACTTGCCTCAGCAATAAATAAAACAGTTAGCCCCAGTACTGGAGAGCCTTCTAGACAGCTGCAGACATTTCAAACCACATCTGCTTGATCTCTCAGGCATAGATCTGAATATTTTAAAAGACAGGTCAGTAAAGCATTACCTAGGCATTCCTTAAAAACTTTTGTCCAGAAAAACTGCATATACATCAAGGGTCTCCTAAAATACCTGTAGAAGCTGGAGTGCTCAATCTACCCTGAATTTTTTTTTCAACTGCAACATTCCTACTTCTTACCCTACATTTTTTCTTGTACTTCCTTCATAACAAACAGTTACTGCTTGTGTGATCTTTCTTATGATTAACTTCCACTGTAAGGCTGTGACTGTCCTATTTCAGCAATTTCAAGCAACTAGTGGAACTCTACAAATGTTTTGGTAGAGTTTTTAGCACCAGACCTCACACTTAGAGCTTATCTGTATATGTTACTTTTACTGAAATTTTGGATTATTTGCACTAAGATCCTTTCTCAACATTCAAATTAAATACCTGTCATGTAAGTAGTAAAACTGCAATTTTTTAAACACAGTCAGTTTTCATTGACGGAATTTGATTTGCTAATTTTTATAAATTAGAAATGTATACGTTGACAGAGAATCAAGTTTCTCAGACAGTAGGTTTAAGGGCATTTCAAGCAAGCATAAGCTGTGCTGGTGAAAGGAACAGTTATACTCCCTTGTCATCTTCAGCTGTTTCTCACAGCACTTGGGAAGTCTCTTCTGCACTGATGTAAATGTAAAGCTTAGCAGTAAAATAGTCAGGGAACTGGCCATGTTAAAACCAGTTAGGAACAAAAAAAACCCCAAACCCCCAAATGAAAAAAACCCCACCTCACAACCCCCCAAATGAGGTTATTTTAACCCAGGTCACTCAATCTGTTAATGAAAATATGACAGAAACCTCACTCTATTTAAGCTGCAGTACAAGTTTTAGTTGCCTCATCTGCAACAGAATCCTCTTTATTTTAAGTGGCCAACATAAAATCCAGACCTTCTGTGGTTCTTCATAAAAGATCCTGTTCCTTTTCTAGTGGTCTTTAATGAATTAATCTTTGAAGGGGAATATGCAGGTGAATGATAGGACAAGGAACAGTGTCCCTGCCCATGGCAGGGGGGTTGGAACTAGATGATCTTTAAGGTCCCTTCCAAGCCAAACGATTCTATGATTCTATGATTCTATGATTCTATGATGCTATGATGCTATGATTCTATGAATATGTATCAGTTACCTGATTTAAGGAAACTGTAGTTGTGATATCAATGCATGTGATTTGGTAGAGATATCCCCCACGTGTCTGGATCTACAATAAAGCTATGTTCACTCTTTATCATTAGATGTCAAGGAGTTTGATTCTGGCAATGATGTCATGAAGCATGAAGAACAGCAAGTCTTTAGTTTATGGAAGTTGACTGAGAAATACAACTTCAAAATATTTAACTTTTCATGTGAGCAGGAGAAAATAAGCATGGACACCTGAAATCTTATGGAATTTGGGATGTCTGGGATTGTCTCAAAGCAATGGCTGCTGGCAAGGAGCAGACTGCAACAGCAAAGAGACATGACTTTTTGAAGGAGGGTCTGGGCTAGCAGTGTTCTTTCTGAGACAACAGGTTTGACAGCCTTGCTTCCAGTGGGCTGCTGTACCTGGCCATAGAGCCTTATGCAGCACAATGGCCTTGCCAGTTAGTGATCTACTGGGGCTAACACACAGAGGAGTGGACAGCACACAGGCAAAGCTCTACGCAGATTACAGTCATTGTGAACATTCACATGCCTACCATGCTACGAGACAACAGAAAAGAAACACAGCCACGTTCTGGTATGCATTCAGGTGCAGGCTGTGGGGATGCAGGGAAGGCAGGGGCTGGTATGGTAGGGTTGCATGTAAAACCAAAGGAGATGGAAGATCCCGAGGGCAGATGGAAGTAGAAGGATTACAGTAATATTTTGTGGGAATGATACTGAAAATGCTGGCAAATAAACTCTCTAAGACTCAATTTGGAGTTTTAGAAAGCAAGCATCATTTACCATACCTGGGCAACATGCAGGAGACATGTCCATTAATCACATGCAATGAGACAAAGGCTGGCTACAGAAATTATGTCCATTTGGATAAACTTTTGCAGACATCTTATGCATATTCTATTACTTTCCAAGAACTAATTTTAGTGTTGTTATGAACTTCACAACAGTCAAATCTCTTGCTGATTCGGAGCTAGCTCCAGCTCTCTATCTGACCTTGCATTTGAAATAAGGAGAGACTGCAAACAGAGGCAATTGAGGAAGAAGAGACATCTGTTCAGCACAGATAACATTTCACACAAGACTTTATCATCTCCAAAGAATGAACAGTGTCTGGAAAAAGACTGTTTGGAAAAAAACCCAACATCTAACTTTCAAAAAATACAATTACTTAGATGAAACTTTGTTGGGATTGTGCATCTAAGTACCCTGGCAGGGCGGGGCTGGGAGTTTGGATCACTCTGTTGTGTTATGTTAATGGAGTGGTTTGCAAGGGGCCAAGAGCTTTTCAGGCCTGTTGGGGCAGGGAGATTTTGGGATGGGTGGTTGCCAGGAGAGGCTGGTTGCTAGGGCAGTGACCAATGGGAGTTTACCTGATGTTTTTGGCCTGCTTGCCCTATATAAATGGGTTGACCCTCAATAAAGGTGGAATTCATTTGAAAACATGTTGATTTGTCTGTGAAGCTCTCTGGCCCTTGCCGCGATAAAACTTAACTCTACTTTAGCTTAAACCAAAATATTCAACTTTCTAGTAGCAACTGCTTGCATCAGGAAGAGCACACGTGTTGCTCGAGGGTCATCCCTTGGCCTGAGCTGCTGGCAAGAGGTACCTCACCTCCCGGTGACTGCCAAGCTGTGGAGTGTTATTGAGGAGGGGATAAGCTGCCAGCCATGACCGATGTCCCTACTCCCGGTGCCTTGACCCTGCAACTGGCCAGGCCACCTCTGTGAAGACCCTCTGGAGGCACCCGGACCCTACTTGTATGTGAACCTCATGAGGTTAAACAAGACCAAGTGCGGGGTCCTACACCTAGGTCGAGGCAATTCCCAGTTTCAATACAGGACAGGGAATGATGTGATTGAGAGCAGCCCTGCAGTGAAGGACTTTGGGGTGCTGGTTGATGAGAAACTCGACATGAGCTGGCAATGTGTGCTCATAGCCAGAAGGCCAAACATAACTTGGGCTGCATCAAAAGAAATGTGGCCAGCAGGTCGAGGGAGGTAATGCTATTCTTCTCCTGTGAGACATCACCTGGAGTACTGTGTCCAGTTATTGAGTCCTCAAAATAAGAAGCCATATGGAGTTATTGGAACAGGTCCAGAAGAGGACTACAAAGATGATCAGGTGGCTGGAGCCATGAGGACAGACTGAGAGAGTTTGGCTTGTTCAGCCCAGAGAAGGCTTCAAGGAGACCTTATAGTGACCTTCCAGTACCTGAAGGGGGCTATAGGAAAGCCAGGGAGGGCCTGTCCACAATAGCTTGTAGGATATGATAGGATATGATAAACAGGCATACGATATAGGAGAGAAGTTAGAAAGAACATAGAGAAGAGCTTAGCTCACTAGAATTCACACTGTTTGCTAGTAAAGCCTTTGAAGACCCTAGATGCTGATAAGGAAGGAGCTCATTTGCAGACATTCACTGATAAGGGAAAACTGGAATGTAAGCAACAGCAGAAAGCTGGCTACATCCTGCTCTGCGGTTCTGGAGCTCAACCAGGATGAGACTGCACCTGTGCACAGATTGAGTTCAGGGACAATTCATGAGGAAGATGAAGGCTTCTTCATCCCTGAGATCCTTGGCCATGGCCACCAAAAGGCATTGCACAAGCACAGGACTGGAAAGATCCTTCTAGAACTAATTATAATATAAAGCGGGGAAGGTCACAAATATGTAGTAGGCATTTATGAATAGGCATGTCTTTACACCGTAACTATCTGCTTGATAGGCCATACGGTGTGTGAATTAAGAGGATGACCTCCTTGCGCCCACCGGTGAATAATCACATACCTACTTTATAACCCTTAATTGAGTTATAAACTTTGATTCTGCAAAACAATTCAGCACCTAGGATAGGACATCCCTCTCTATCCAGCTGTAGGACCGGTGGGAAGTGGGATGTTCTAGGTGCCACTGGGCTATTTCTCTGGAGAATCTCCCATCCCCATCTCATCCCTGTGGGGAGAGAGACGGCTAATCAGTGGGCAGACAAGGTACGTAACTTAGGGATGCAGATACCTGCAGGGGGGAGGCAAGAGATGAGTCTCTAAGCCGTGTATAGGGTGCCACACGCAAAGATGAGGAGATAAATTGTTCGCCCCTGGAATCGTTGGGCCCAAAGACACATAGTGAGGTAAGCTGGGGGGTTCCTATAGCTTGCCAAGACCTTGTAAGGTGTCAGAAGTTGAGGAAATTCTTCCTGCTTGAATAGCTGGAGAACTTTCTGGGGATAGCTATCATTGTATACATTTGTTGGTAGTATTTCGTCCCTGTACCATGTATATTTTAACATCACTAAGAGCTCATTTTAAGTTCAACCCATGGAATTTTAAGGGCACAATAAATGGGATTGGAGTAATAACTGCTGCATGTGCATATTTTAAGTGTTGTTGTGTCTAATATCATGTGTGGTTTGGATACCTATAACATCCAAGACTTATGAGAAGCAGCTGAGAGAGATGGAGTTGTTTAGCCTGGAGGAGGCTGAGGGGAGGCCTTACTGCTCTCCACAACTACCTGAAAGGAAGTTGTGGAGAGGAGGGAGCTGGGCTCTTCTCCCAAGTGACAGGGGACAGGACAAGAGGGAATGGCCTCAAGCTCCACCAGGGGAGGTTCAGGCTTGACATCAGGAAAAAATATTTCATGGAAAGGGTGATTGGGCACTGGAACAGGCTGCCAGGGAGGTAGTTGAATCACCTTTCCTGGAGGTGTTTAAGGTGCGGGTGGATGAGGTACTGAGGGGCATGGTTTAGTGATTGATGGGAATGGGTGGACTCGATGATCCAGTGAGTCCTTTCCAACCTAGTGATTCTATGACATTGGAAATCGTGGATCCAATTTCACTGGTCGTGACTAACACTGTGTGAGTTGAGCTGGCTCTGAAACGAATGGCTGTGTGTTTGAGACACAGCATTGCTGTGAAGCAAGTGAGGAGTTCTGATTGTGTTTTGTATTTGTCTGTGCTCTGTGAATTGTCTAATGTATGTTAGAGCGCTGGAGTTTGGCAAGAATTTAAAACTTTAGATATTAGTGGGAGATAAGCAGGTGCACCAGGGTGGGCTCAAGCTGCTGACCTGTGCCACCAAGGAGTTTCAAGAACTATGCAGGTAAAATTGCTCATTCTGAAAAGTGAGGGGTGCTGCCAGAGACAAAACACGTGAAGCTTCAAACATTTATAAGACTTACAAATTAGTTTTGATTAATCTTAGAAATACATCTCTGGGACCTTTCAATCTCCAATGTCCACTAAGCCAGCAAACACATAGATTTACCTGGGAACTGGGAGAGGCTGCAGAGAAGTAAAATTTTAAAATAACAGCAAACAGGAAAGCCATGACACTGACACCATCACATATGGAGAAAAAAAGGGAGTAAATGGTACCATGTATTTACCTGCCATAAAATCTCAAATTATAAGCCTTGAAAGAGATGGGTGGTTTGTTCTTAAAACCACCTGCCTTTGTTCCATCCCAAACACAGGGGTTGGAATTCGATGAAACCCTTAACATCCCCTCGCACCCAACCCACTCCACGACCCACTCTGGGGCGCTGCAGAAGGCGGACACCCTCCCGTGGGGACGGGGCTGCCAGATGGGGTCGGGCTTCGCGGGGCCTCACGAGACGTAAGCGCGGGGAACGGGGCTTCCGCATAGGGACGAGGTCTCGCGCGGGAGGGGGCGTGGCTTGGAGGGCGGAGGTTCGCGGGGGTGGGTGGGGCGGAAGTGTCGCGCTCAGGCCGCGGGTGACGCGGCGCTCCCGGAAGTGTCACGGGGGACCGGAAACGGCGGTGAAGGGGCGGGGTTCGCGCTTCCGCAATCAGGGGGGTGCGTTGCTCGGCAGAGCAGCACCGTGTGTCCCTACCCCGCCCCCCCCAGGCCGTTCGGAGCCATGTCGCTGTTCCAGTCCGCCTTAGACTTCCTGGCGGGGCCCGGCTCTCTGGGCGCCGCCAGCCGCGACCAGAACGATTTCGTGGGGCAGACGGTGGAGATGGGCGACATGAAGTTGCGCATCAGGCGGGTCATCGCCGAGGGTAAGGGCGGGCGGCGCGGCCGGGACGGGGGAGTCCTCCCCGGGCCGAGGGTGCCCGTGGGTGAACGCTCTGTGACTCTTTGGGAGATTTAGAAGGAAAAGCGTCTTTTATCAGACCTTGGCAGCCGGAGGGAGCGATCACCACCACCGTGCGCGGGGCGAGAGCGGGGAGGGAAGGTGTTTCCCATTTACCTCCATTTTCCCAGTCATTTTATGCGTATTCTATTACTTTACAAATTCTAGTTTTAATGGTACTATCAATTTCACAATAGTCAAAACTCTTGCTAATTCAGAGCTGGCTCCAGCTCTGCCTGACCTTGCCTTTGAGATAGGAGAGCACTGCAAATAGAGGTGAGTATGGGAAACATCTGTTCAGCACAAATCGCACCACAAGACATTATTATCTCCAAAGAATGGAAAGCATCAGAAAAACACTGAACAAAAATATGCTATCAGATGGACATTCTGCCCAACTTTCAAGAAAATGCAGTCACTGAAATAAAGCTTTAGTTTAGCTTAAATCAAAACTATTCGACTTCATAACAGCAACTGCTTGTGTCTGGGGCAGTGGGGTCAGCAGCTTCGTGCATCATGAGTGCCTGGAAGGGTGTGTTGCCTCCATGGCTGAATCTTTTCAGGGCCATGGGTGCTCAGAGTCTGATGCCATGCGAGGCGTGTGGCAAGCATGGAGTGTAGGAGCAGTGTCCACTGCTGTTCACCTGCTCTGGGAATGCCCAGGGAGAGCCAGTGTATTGTATGGGAACTTTGTCACTTGCTTTGAGTCATAGTACTTTGACCATGTAACATAACTCTTGAAGGAGTTTATGATCCACTAAGGACCTCATTAAAATACCATGTTGCATATCAATTTTTTTAAATTAAAATGACAGTGTATAATATTATGCCAAAGGTGCAAGTTTGCCTGTGTTATTTTAGGTTGTTTGGAGTACTGTGAAATGTAGGAAAACATGCTAACTTTAAACACAAATGTCAGGAGGCAGATTTCATTCTGCATATAGCCTTTGCTGCTGTGCAAGAACTAAATGTATTGCCAGGGCATGTCTGGGCATTTTTCAGCTTCAGTGAATTTTTGGATAGGCATCTTGGCACAACACTTGCTAGTCTGTTTTAAAATACTTACTACTTTTGGTGTATGCAAATTACTTAGAAATGAGCAGAAAATGAGACCTTGTGCTTTTAGCAGAGGAATTGCTTTTGTTTCTTAAAGCAGAAGAGATACTGAAACTTTGTCTCAAAACACTGAAATGTGAATTTGTCCTTATTAATGCAGGTACATAATTTATTCATGTTGTACAAGTGGTTGATGTTTAGTTTAAATACTCTAAAGCTTTATTCAGAGCTCCTTTTCACTGAAGTTATTTTCTGTAGATGCTTCTTGTAATAATCTACTGAAGTAGTTTTATCAATAGGTTTATTGGATTATTTTTATTCCTGCATATTTTTTTTTTTACCAGCATGAGGGAATAATTTGATCATTCAAGAATTGAACTACTGTAGTTACACTCATGAAAAATTGCTTGTGCCAGAAGGATAGGAGATTGGTCTTCACCACTGTTTTGTTTTCTTAAGGGCAAGTAAGTTTATACTATAAGGACTTTTGGCATACAATGTCAGACAAAACTTGGCAGTTCTTTAGGTACATTTAAAGCAATACTGAAGCCCTATTTTGCCATCAACCTTCCTCACAGCTTTCTTACAAAAGATCCATTGAGATTTGAGTGAAAGGTAAGTATTCAATATCAAGTTGACTGCAAGGTGGTTGGTAAATGAACTGACTGGTGTTGCTGGTACGGTGATGTTCCTTCCTGCTGGGGTGGCCATGGGAGATTCCAGAGAACAACAAGGGAAAAGAAGAACAGGAAGCTACGTTTGAGGTCGATCTGTTGTCTAATTCTTAGTTCTGATACAAGTATTTCACACTTTGTTTTGGCAGCAGCCTACTCTTTCCCAGGATCTGACACAGGCTTCCTAAAATGTCAGGGGAAAGATGCCAGATTAGATGATTTAAAACAAATAAGGACATCTTTAAGTCTAGTGTTCTTGAGAATTTATCTGTAACCACTGCTTCATGTTCCACATTTGTCTCGGTGTTATGGTTTTATTCCATCTTGTTTTCTCTGTATTTCATTAACTGATATTCAGCCTAACTACTTCCTTTTGGTAGAAAGTAGGACTTTGTAGCAAACTTAGCTGGGTATATACTGAATATACCGAAGGGTATATTCAGTATAAATAGAATATAAAGGCCCCAGCCTCTCCTGCTGTCTTCAGACCTGAATTTAGAATGTTTCTGTCTTTATCATATAATTTATTTTGTTGCTGAAATTGAATTAATTTCTGAGCTTTGAACCTGTGTTTGACACCTGGTGTGTGCTTGCACAACTGTGGCTTATAGACATTCGCTTCCATGCTGAAATACAGAGTCCTTCTGTGCCAAATTCACCACTAGAAAGGCAATTGGCACTTTTATTTAGATTTTATTTTAGAATTTAGATTTAAAATCCATGGTGAACTGTATATGATACACCAAAGCAGACAGAAAGCCTTTTCTGTAAGATCATACTTCTGCTTGCTTTATTGTTGGTGTGGATTAGTGTTACACAGTATCATATAGCAGTGTAAGTTCAGTTGTTCTTCCACTCTGCAGCTCTTTCCAGCTCTGTAGTGTGCTGGTGTCTGTGTTGGTGCAAATATGTGTATATTTGGGAAGTTGTGGCAGTCCAGTGTAGTTCCCACTGGCTGGAAAAGGAGAAATGTAACTCCCATTTTTGAAAGGAAGACCCTGGGAACTACAGGCTGGTCAGTCTCTTCCCTGTGCCTGGCACAGTCATGGAGCAGATCCTTGGGAAACTGCTGAGGCACATGGACAGTATGGAGGTGATTAGTGACAGCCAATGTGGCTTCACTAAGGACAAGTTGTGCCTGAGTAATGTTGTGGCCTTCTATGGCAGGGTTACAGCATCTGTGAATACAAGAAGAGCAACAAACATCATCTAACAAGCCTTGTGCAAAGTCTTTTAACACTGTCCCACACCATGTTTTTATCTCTAAATTGGAGAGAAACATATTTGACAGATCAGTCATTTGGTAGATAGGGACTGGCTAGGTGGTCGTAGTCAGTGATGCAATGTCCAAGTGTAGACACTTGATTAGTGGAATTCAACAGGGGTCAGTACCAGGACCAGTGTTGTTTAATATCTTTGCAGAGACGTGGATGGTGAGATTGAGGGCACCCTCTGCAAGTCTGCTGATAACACCAAGTGTATGGTGTGGTTGACACACTGGAGGGGAGGGATGTCATCAAGAGGGACCCTGACAAGCTTGAGAGGTGGGTCTGTGAAAACCTCATGAAGTTCAACAGGGCCAAGTGCAAGATCCTTACACTTGGGTTGAGGCATTTTCAAGCACAGATACAGGCTGGGTGGAGAATGTATTGAGAGAAGCCCTGAAGAGAAGGACTTGAGAGTGCTGGTGGACAAGAAGTTCAAAATGAACCTGCAGTGTGCCCTTGCAGCCCAGAAAGCTAACTATATCCTGGGCTGCATCAAAAGAAGCATGAACAGGTCAAAGGGGGTGATTCTCTCCCTCTACTCCATTCCTTTGAAACCTCAGCTGGAGTTCTGTATTCAGTTATGGAATTCTCAGCACAGGAATGACATGGCTCTATAGAGTGAGGACAGTGAAGATGATTGGAGGACTGGAGAACCTCCTCTGTGAGGAAAGACTGAGACAGTTGGGATTGCACAAACTAGAGAAGGCTCTGGGAAGACCTTATAGCAACCTCCCGGTACTTAAAGGAGCCTACAGGAAAGCTCAGGAGGGGCTTTTAATCGGGGAATGTAGTGATAGGACAAAGGGTTAATGTTTTTAAGCTGAGAAAAGGTAGATTTAGATAAGACATTAGGAAGAATTTTTTTTACTGTGATAGTGGTGAGGCACTGGAACAAGTTGTCCAGAGAAGTCATGCAGCCCCATAGCTGATATTCAAGGTCAGTTTAGATGAAGCTTTGAGCAGCCTAATCTAGTGGAAGGTGAGTCTGCCCATGCAGGAGATTGGATCTAGATGATCTTTGAAGTATGTTCTGACCCAAACCACTGTATGATTCTATGAAATATATATTTGGCCATGCTGTAAGCCTAGAAATTAGCTGCTGAGTTTGTGTCAATGCGTATCCCTGTTCATTTTGTAGAGGTGCCATGCTAGTTGTAAGACTGGGCTACCTGAAAACGTAGGCTGCTTCAGGAAGCTGAGAGCAACTTGTGATGGAAAAGGAAATACGAGAAATTTCTTGGTCTCCACCTGTATTGCAGAAACATTTGAACCTGATTACCGGGCTATCAGTGTTCATTGAGAGAAACTGCTGGTGCCAAATATAGTCAGTGATTTGTAGGAATTAATTCCTCAGTTCTGTGGCAGAAAATAATCTGAGACCATTTTTTGAGAGCTGAATATAGAACTAGGAAATGCTTCAGCAGTGAAAAAGCTGTCTCAGGTCAAGAGCCTGGATGAACATGTCCATGTCCTTCTTTGCTGAGAGCTTCACAAATTAACACGGGACTCCAACTGAGGTCTCAGGAGAGTAGAGCAGAGGGGCAGAATCACCTCCCTCGACCTGCTGGTCACACTTCTTTTGATGCTGCCCAGGAAGTAAGATACTTGTTTAGCTCATAGCAAGCCTCTTGTGAGGTAACTCTTCCACTCTAGCTGGGAAATTGAGATTCAAACTGACTTTCTACTCTTGCATGATACAACTTGTGTGCATGTGCTGCTCAATATGAACTTACCCAGGTTCTCTGCAGATACCCCCTGCCCTACATCTGTGGCTTTGGGGTTGTTGCTACACCTGCTGATAACCAAACTTGGAGGCTGCAGTGGGTCTGTTGCTCAGTGCTCCGTGGGTTTGAGGTAGCCTGGAGATGAGGAGGCTGAGGGGAGCCCTTATTTCTCGCTACAACTACCTGAAAGGAGGGAGCTGGCCTCTTCTCCCAAGTGACAGGGGACAGGATGAGAGGGAATGGCCTCAAGGTCCACCAGGGGAGATTTAGGCTAGACATTAGGAAAAACATTTTCACAGAAAGGGTCATTGGGCACTGACAGAGGCTGCCCAGGGAGGTGGTTGACTCACCTTCCCTGTAGGTGTTTAAGTCATGGGTGGATGAATTGCTGAGGGGCATGGTTTAGTGTTTGATGGGAATGGGTGGACTCGGATGATCTGGTGGGTCTCTTCCAACCTGATGATTCTATGTAATACCTATGATTTTCTATGCAATATATACACACACTGATAACCTCTATGGGGAAACACTAAGATGATTTTGCTGATACATAGAGTTTCAGAAAACTGACTTAAAATCACACACAGATGTTTGTGTGAGTGGAAATAACGAGTGGAAACACCCCAAATAAAACCTCATTCTTTCTACACCCTTAGGAATGAAATGAAAGCAGTCCTACTTTCATTTCCTCATTTGCCTCAGTTGGGCCTACTTTACAGGTGTTTGTTCACAGAGGTGTGTTGATGAAGGGGTGTGACCTGTAACTGGCATGTCTGTTGACTGTGAAATCCTTGGTGTAGTTATAAAGAGGTGAAAGTGTTTTGTTTTGTTAATGTGTATACTGCAGACCATATAGGTCAGAGTTCTTGTGTAAACTGTTATGGCAAAGAAGAAATTTTGCTAGTGAAGTTGTCCCTATTCAGGGTGTATTAAAACTGCTTTAATAGAGTAGCTCTACACAGCCTGCATCAAACCCTGAATTAAACTGCTTTTAATATTGAAGCAGTGGGACTAACTTTGCATTTTGTGAAAGAATTGTTTTTGCCAGTACTGAGTGGTTTTCTTAAAGAGTAGATTCACAACTTAGTGTATCTTCTTTGATATCCCAGAAAATCCATAGATTTAAATTTGTGTACTAGAGAGTTGTGCTGACCTGAAGCCTCTAATTTTGTGAATTGTGGCATATATTTTCAAGATGCATCTTGCAGAATTAGAATAAATCAGAGAAATATTTATCACGATGAATGTAAAGACTTTCTTCTCTAGGGCCAGCAGTACTTTCATTGTGTAGGAAGCCTGTGGGACCTGTATAGGACAAAGACATGAAGGCAGTAGCTCTATGGTACAGTGACTGGTGTTCACTGGTATGTAGGCATACAACTCACTGGGACAAGTGGGCTTTAGAACCTGGGGCATGCTTTTGGATGCCAGTAGGGTACTGAGTGGGAAGAGCAGTCAGAAACCATGGTTTCCCAGGTTCAGTGGGAGGATAACTCAGTTTATCTTGTTTGACCAGGTCTGTGAAATCCCTAAACAGAAGTAATAACAAACTGGCTGTCTCCAGCCCCTGTCCTGCCAGTGCCCAAAATGCTGATTGTAATTGCTGATCAGGATACTTGCACAGGGGGCTTTAGAGAAGCTAAGGGATCTTCCTATTGTAGGAAGTACTAAACCTGGTTTTACAGAATGAAGCAACATAAACGGATAAGCACTGTGCATGCATGAGTAATACATGGTGGAACTGAACTGCAGTCCTTGCTGTCTGTCATCTTTGATGTTTTCATTAATACTTTAACTCTTCTGTGATACACTACTTACTTGTTCACCCTGCAACTGAGATCTTGGTTTTGCTGGGGTTTTTTTGTATAATTCCTCAATGATACTAAAAGGAAAGGCTGTATTCAGGAACCTGTCCTTTTTGTTTAATGTTGTGAATGTTATGGACAAAGCAACAAGATGTGTGAACCCTACCAGTCAGGAGTCTTGAAGAACACTGTGATGGTTAATTGCCGTGTAAAACTTGAGTGCTTCTTGAAAAGCATTGTGTTTGAATTGCTAAGAGCAGGTACTGTGTTCACTTCAGACTCGTGTTAATATTTCTTATGCACTGAGAAGGTATTGGGTACTAATGTGAGGGACCCTGAATCTTTTTTTGAAAAGTGCCTTCTCAACATGTTTCTTATCTCTGGCAGTTTCTTTTGTTTATCCTGTTTTCTTTGCCTTTTTATCAGTAAAATTCTGTAATTCACTGACATCTTCTGTGTTTATTCTCCGAATATTTGCTAGAGAATATGGCTGTGTAGTTAAACGAAAACAGAATTTATATTAAGAGCAGAAAGACAAATCATTGAAGTTTGTCATTTCGGCTGTTACTCTACTAGAGAAATTCTGCAATAGATGGAAGGCATATACACAGTCACACAGTTGGTGAAACCACAAGGATGATATTTCCAGAAGAAATGAAAGTGATACCAGGATCTTTAGAGGGGTGTAGAACTGTACTAATTATGAAGTTTTGATAAATTAATATAATGAGCGATTAAATAAACATATCAGAACTGCAACCTTTTTTCGGTGTTGTTTACTTTGTAGAAATTTGTACAGTATTCTTGAACAAATTGGTAGTATTTGAAATGGGTATTCTGACAACAGGAGTTGGAAGGAAAACAGTGCTGTAGGGAATGAGAAATCACTAGTAACAGTATCATCTTATTGGACTTGCATGCTTCAGTGCTTGAAAACACCTTATGCTTTTAATAAGAACCCTGAAGCATGGAAGTTATTTTAAAAGTGTGAGGAGGTATATATTTTAACATTTTCTTTCTTGGTTATTGCTATTTTTATAGGAAGCCTAACAATGTAAAACCAATAAGTTATTTCATTAAAATCATTAGGTAATATTGACTATTCAGAATCTTGCCTTTTTAAGGATCTGCAGTTAAAAAAAATTGTTTCATTGGAAACCTGCATATGCAGACTAATAAACTGCAATAAATTAACAAAGTTACTGTGTTTCTGACACACATAAAAGAGAGTAACTCCAATGTGTAGGTTATCCATACTATTGGCAATACACTGCAAGACATGTATGCCTCATACATAAATTTAGATGCTTCTCTGAATGTATTAGCCCTGTTAGATTAAAACAAGTAATTTTCCCGAATGTTGAAATTAAAACTGGCTTAATCTACCGTCTTGTAGGTGGTTTTGCTTTTGTCTATGAAGCTCAAGATCTTGGAAGTGGCAAAGAGTATGCTTTAAAGGTAAAATCAATTTTCTTCACTATAGGTTTACATGGGTTTTTTCACTTGATGCTTTAGCACAACAATTAATTCTTGGTATATGCTACTGAACAAGTAATTTGTAAAAATCCAGAATGATAGTGATAAAGTGTGCTTACAACAGTCATTTCTGTCCCTGTGCTTTGTAGTTGGATGCCAAAGATGGGAGTTGCTCTATTAAGTACTACTGCTGTTTGTCTTTCTTTGGTTTAGAAATTCATGATTGTGCCGAGTTTTTTATTGCATGGGTAAAAATAATCTTTCCTAGTTACCTGAAGTGGAGTACAGGAATATTTTCAGTCCTGAGACACAGATTTAGCCTAGTGGTTGGCCTGCTTTTGTACTTCCAGAGTAAACTTTGTAAATATTAAAAATAACACTCCATACTTCCATTCATTGATCAAACATTTAGCATGGAATCTGTCAGAGACACTCTTTGGGTTTCTAGTTTTCTAGTCACATAACAGCAGAAAAACTGAAGAGTTAGGGAAAGGATAATAATTTACCTTGTTGTACATTGCTGCAGTAAAAATCATGTTACTTGCTTTCACCAGAAAATGGATTCTGTTTTGTGTATGGTTGTTCTGTGGCTGTATCAGCATACAGACGTCTGCCTTGGAGAGAAAGTGAAAAGGGTACTAGTTTGAGAGGTGGGAGAGGTAAAATGAATGGTTTTACGCACTAGTAACTACTTGATCTGTTTTTTCCTTTTCACGACACATCATACAGTAACAAAAAATGTGACCGAACCCATATAGGATGTGTTCAAAATGTCATCTAGGAGCAGTCTAATTTAAAAACAGCAGACAAAAAGGTGAACTGTCACTGTACTTTCTCTGTTTTGTAAAACTAATACTTTTGTAGCAAATGCTTGGATTGATTCTAGTCAAATGTTGAACTCCAAATCCAAGCAATATTGGAAATAAAAAGGTTGATTTTGCTGTTGACTACTCAAGTACCATTGCAAAAGTTGGGTTACATGCTTTGGAGAAGTTTTGGTTGGAATAGGCTGAGGACTATTCCTCAAGACTTGAGGGAAGAAAAATCTTTCCTAGTCAGTGCTCAGTGCTCTAAGCTAGGAGACTTTAGGGTTCGACACAGTAAAAGACTTTCAGAGCAGTTACTTTGCAAGTGTCAAAGGCTACCACTGCTCAGTTATCACTAAACTCAAACAGTACAGTTAGCTGGAAAACTTGGTGCTATATTTAAGGCAATATCTCACTTTATTTACTGTCCATAACTGTTTGTTAGGTTTTTGACTGTAGCTTATTCTTTGTGCTCTGGGGGGGGGGGGAAATGTCTGTGCACTATTTTTCTGTAAGTTTTAATAATTATATGTTCTCAATTATTCTGACAGCGATTGTTGTCTAATGAAGAAGAAAAGAACAAAGCCATCATTCAGGAAGTTTGCTTTATGGTATCCTTTTCTGGAATGTGTTTTAATGTTTTGATTTAATTACCTTATACCAAACATTTCTGAGAAACAGAGAATTGCTTTACAGATTCAGTTCTTTACATGCCATGCTCTTCTTATGAAGACTGCCATTTTGAGGAGGGTCTAGGTTCCTGGTCTTTGATGAATCTTGCACCAGCATCCAGCAAGTTCAGTTCTTCAAACACTATAGGAATTCAGTATGTGCAGATAACTTTTGTAACTTGTGTAGAATTTGTCATGTACATCTAGGAAGAAGTGGAGTTATTGTTTGGGCTTTCTTGCAGTCCTTCAAGACCTTTTGAGTATTCAGGTGATGGATTTAAATACATTTCAGTTTTAAGTAGACTTCCTTCACGTGCACTGGTTTTACTGCCCTTTTGAGACGACTCTGAATGTATCTTAGTTTCTACCTCAGATGCATCTGGCTATTAAGAGTAATACTTAATATTAGGAGAGGAGTTTCAATAGAGTACATGCATCAGGAACGAGAAGCAGGAACTGTTTCTCAGTGTTGTTGCTGTCCTTTTTATCTTCAGTGATATTAAATAGTAGGGTACAATATAATTTCAGAATGTTTCCAGTACTTGGATTTAGTGAACTCAGTATTTGCTATCCAGCATCTGCTCTTAAGACCCTCAGTTTGTTTGAAGAGTCAGTGAGTAGCTGTGGTATACTGTTTTGTTTATCACTCCTTATTCAGCTTCGTTTTGAGTTACAAGGCAAAATTACTGATCCTAAATTAAGCTACTCAAATATTTATTTCTTTTTACAATTACGGAAGTGTTAGGCAAAATCTGACACTAAACACACTTTGCAAGAACACTTGCAAGAGTGGGCTACCACAGCACTATGCATATCTAACTACTCTGGATACAACCTGCAAGGAATGAAAAACTGACTGGTTTTTTTGATGTTTTTTTCACAGCTCAGGCTAATTAAAGCATACACACAACACCAATGAGTATTAATGTTGCTGACTTGCCAAGCTATGGCTGTAAAATGAAAATAATTCCTGCGGGTCCGAGTAAAATGTGAAGAGATGCATAAGTATAAAATATAAACATATGAAATAGATTTGGGTTCATTCTAATTTGGTGGATCCAACTTGCCCTTCTTTCTAGATTTGTTGTACTTATGTCTTTGGTGTTATCTTTTCAGACTGATGAATGTGTCCTGTAAGTAATGTCTGTGTTTTCTCATAGGCATGAGTCTCAACAGACAGGCATAGTGCAATGTAACTTGCACTGGCAGGAGTTGAGATGACTTACACTTAACTTCTCTTAATGTAGTTTAAAAAACACTATGTTGAATTTTTGAAATGGAAGTGAAACATGACAAAGATTTTAGTACTAATTTACTACTAATGATGGGAGCATAAATTCTTAAATCTTTTAGAACTTTTATTTGTTTCAAACTTTATTTAATCACTTTAATATAAAACATAACACACTTAATATTTACTTTGGAAAGGCTGATGTTGATACAATAGACCTTTGTTAATCATCCAGTTAGAGAAGCAGCTCTCTGCTTAAAAGTCTATCTGGTACCTGTGCTAAAGCCTTGCAGTCCTTGTCATAAGACAGGAAGTAGTAACTGGAGTTGTTATGAAATCCAGTTTTATCAGAGCCTTAACCACAAGGATTTTTTTAATGTTTTGTTTTGACTGTTTATTATATTGCCTTCAGTGGCTTCCTGTGAAGTCTGGTTTTTTTCCAGCTAAGACATGGATTTCTCTATTCTGCTTAGATTTTTAACAGCCACTGAAATGTTCTGTGTGGTTTTAAGCTAACATTTCAAATGAGAAATCTTTGAACTGCTGTATATGATAATGTCAAACTTGGCTGTCATCTTCCTTGAACATACTATTTCCAGAAAAAACTTTCAGGTCATCCCAACATTGTCCAGTTCTGCTCTGCGGCATCTATAGGAAAAGAAGAATCAGACACAGGACAGGGAGAGTTTCTTTTGCTTACAGAGCTGTGTAAAGGTAAGCATTTTCTTTTACTAGCAGTACACATAGCTTCTGACAGCTGTTTGTACAGGTTGTTTTACAGCTTAAAAGCCGCTTGAAGGTAACATAGCTCAGTGGAGGTAGAGTTCAGCCTCTTCTTTTATAGGAGAATGATTGTGTATTTGAGCCTGCACTTCAGCCTCATATTAAATATGGGAAAATCATTAAGTCCTTTACTGATCGGAGGAAGAAAGGAGAAATAGTTCCTTAGAACACCATTTCCTTCATCACTGCAGTCACTGTGGATTTTCCAATGGCAGAATATCTATCTAATGTTACAACTTGACTGTAAATCTTACTTGATGAGAAAAGCTTTTGTCTGTTCATGACAAGCTTTCAGAATCTATGGTATTCTACGTGTGCTTATGTGAATTCCTCTGATTCCCTGCAGGGCAGCTGACGGAATTTTTAAAGAAAGTAGAATCCAAAGGACCCATCTCCTGTGACACAGTTTTGAAGATCTTTTATCAGACCTGCAGAGCAGTGCAGCATATGCATAAACAGAAGCCTCCGATTATCCATAGAGATTTAAAGGTGTGTTATAGTGTTCAAATGATGAGTGAGTTTTTTAAACAGCAGAGGAGTCTGTCAGACTCAGTCTCTGTTAAGGTTGTTGACCAAATACAGTGGATGCTCTTGAGCATAGTGCTTACATGTATTGCCTTGCGTGGCTGCTGGGGGTTGTAGAATCATAGAATAATGAGGTTAGAAGAGACCCACCAGATCGAGTCCAACCATTCTTATCAAACACTAAACCATGACCCTCAGTGCCTCATCCACCTGTCCCTTAAACGCCTCCAGGGAAGGTGAATCAACCACCTCCCTGGGTAGCCTCTGCCAGTGCCCAATGACCCCTCCTGTGAAAAATTTTTTCCTAATGTCCAACCTAAATCTCCCTTGGCAGAGCTTGAGGCCATTCCCTCTTGTCCTGTCCTGTGTCACTTGGGAGAAGAGGCCAGCAACCTCCTCTCTACAACCTCCCTTCAGGTAGTTGTAGAGAGCAATGAAGTGTCCCCTCAGCCTCCTCTTCTCCAGGCT